>BDUI01012928.1:35258-45894 GCA_002335545.1 Apodemus speciosus | reverse complement strand
TTATTTATTTATTTATTTATTACAAATGTTTATCTAAAGGACCAACTGAAAAAGACTAAACATCTTATGATGTACAGGGCAGGATCCCACATACTTAGCAAGGATCCACACTACTTACCACATCAACAGTGCTGAGGTTGAAAGAGGGAGACAATAACTCCAATCTACTGCAGCAGACTCTCCAGAGATTTGAGACTGGGAGACGAGGCCTTCTGATTAGCATGCAAACATGTCTCATTCATTTTGATGGACACACAACAAGTTGATTGCACTGTGCATGCTGACACCACTGGGCCAAAGTCATCAATACACTAACTATACAGTTAAATATTTTAGTTACTGAAGATTATGAAGATTAAAATATCCACAATTCATCTCTAAAAATTTCCAAGCTAGTAAGTACTACCTAGAACAAATTTAATTTATTAATTTTTATGGTCATGTTTGTATAATTTTAATATCCTGTAACTTTGCTTTAGATCTTTTGCATGGCATCAGATCCTCTTATTTACAATAAGTTGGAATATAAGAAAGTTTCCTAATTTCTGACCTTAGCTAAAACATGACAGTGGGAAAATTTGCCAAAGGAATGTGCCTTCTGTTTTAGATGAAAATCAGGAGTACCTTCTTGTGTCAACCACAGAGATGACTGAAGTAGGAGCCAACATAAAATCATGCTTTTTCAGTCCTGATAAATTTTCTTTTGTATATTAAATATCTTTAGAAAGTTAGAAATATTCCCCAAACCAGCTTCCATGCCTGCTTATTCAATACAAGTAATAACCTGGGGCTTAAACCTTTGAAATTAGATTATTGCTGTCTTTCCAGGGTGTTAGTTACTTCTCTCCGTCCTGTAACAAGATATTTGACAAGAAGAAAATAAAAAAAATATTTTGGATCATCTGTCAGAGGTCGGGGTCCAGCGTGGTTAGAAAGGGATGGAGGACCTGCAATTTTTCTCACATTGGATAGAGCAGGAATAGGGAGAGGTGAAGGCTGGTACTCAAATGGCTTCATAGTTTTTTTTCCAAGCCACCAGCACATGAGATGTTGTCAACTACTTCCAGGATGGGTTGCCCCCACTTTTAAGAACCTCACGGGAAATAGCCCCACAGACACACACAGAGGTGTGTCTCCAAGATAACTCCAAATTCGGTCAGGTTGACCATGAAGATGAACCATGGGCAGCATGATCTAACTGTCCTAATGACTGAAAAACAAACAAACAAACAAAATTGGACACATCTTTCAAGAATAGGACAGTCAATAGAGGTCCTTATTGCCTCCCAAACATGGTAAAATCTACTGTTTTAAGTAATCTTAGAGTCACAGGCACACACACACACACACACACACACACACACACACACACACACACGTGCTCTTACTCATGCACATGCTGTCTCATTTGGGTACTGTAATCTAAACCTGGCACTCCATTGACACAAACTTTATTCACAGCTACTCAGCATCCTCCTCATAGATAGCGGAGGTGGGATGACTGGCATGTTTTCACAAGGCATCATCCCAAAGACTATATTTACTTGGTAAGCACCAGAGATTGCTTATGTGTGTCTGGTTGGCTCCTTCTCTTCAATAATCTCCACTATATAATTTATCTTTGTTTGATGCTGGAGTTAATAAACACCAGGCATTCTGTCTAGATGGTGAGCTTCTCTTTTAGGGCCCTACAGGATTTTCTGTGTGTGGTGCTCTTAGCCTCAGTGAGGGATCTGAGGAATGCCCGGACCATCTGTCCACACTACATTCTGAGAGCCTCTTCATGACAGCCTTCCTGTGGTCATGAAGCATCAAGGGAGAGCTGAGGAATTTATTCAAGCTTCTCATCTTTGATAAATCAGGAAGGCCCCATCCCATCTCTCTCCTTGTCCTGCTGACTGCACCACTGACCCACATTACTAYAGGCTTGCCCACTTTCTTTTGCCTGTGGAGACCTGATTTATGAATTATCAAGCTTGCAGTAACTCATTCCACCAGCTCCTCAGATGCATAGTGTGAAGTGCTGTTTTTAGACAATTTTCTTTATTATGGTTAAAAAAAATCCTCATCTTRYACTGGGTCTTGAACAAGGACACTTAGAATTCAACAGATAATTTTGGTCTTAGGAACAGATGATGACTCCATACAAGAAAGAYTCAAAGCACTTAATTTACTGCAGGTGTCAGATCTGAATAGGTCAGAATGCCTAAAAGCCGCCCCCCTTCTCAACACACTCCATCTAGAACCCCAGGATGGCAGAAGGCACAGTGAGTCACCTGCTTTCTTATGACAGAATTCAGTCNAGAGGCAGAGGCAGAGGCAGAGGCAGAGGCAGAGGCAGAGGCAGAGGCAGAGGCAGAGGCAGAGGCAGAGGCAGAGGCAGAGGCAAATGGATCACTGATATTGAGACCAGCTTGCTCTACAGAGTGAGTCCTAGGACACACATGACTTCACAGAGAAACCCTGTCTTAAAAATATAAAACAAAAGACAAAAACAAAGCAAGAACCTAGATTTATTTGAACCAGATAGCCAAGGAAAGTTGAAATATTAGTCAAATTGCTACTTTTGTAATAATGGTATCTTGTTAATGTTAATTTAAAAAAAAATAAAACCTGTCATTGTAGACACAAGCATATCTATTTCTGGCACTGGTGGGAWAAAAAGTAGATATGATCTGGTGGTCAGCCTACCTGGCATACTGCACTCGTATATAAGAAGCATGACACACCAAGCTCTTGAGTATTCTCAGAAGTCATGACACTTAGTGCTGAAGTATCATGAATAGCTATTTGCTGGCATGTGTGCACTCTCTATGTCTCCTTTTATGTACTGGTTCCACATAGAGACTCTAGTGGCATCGACCTGAGATAATAGGCTAACAAGTCATAGTTAATAGGCTTCCCCTATAGAAGTAATTGCTCACATGTGRTAAAGTAGACACTGTTCACTAAAACCATTTGGTGGAGGAAGGAGTGGGGTACATGTCCAAGGAACAACTCCAAGACTGCATGTGCATAAGGTAACTCACATTTGGTGACTTCTCTGCTGTCATAGGCTTAAGAAACTGGGATTGTGAAGTTATAATCACAGGCAAAKTTTGACTTATAGTGGTCCCCATTCTACAATGCAACTGATTTATTAGTGAAGACAATAAGGATGAGGACTAGGAACATGAAGATGATGCTGGTGGTGGTACAAGTTSACATTAAGAGGTTACAGTGCCCTTGACACAGGGATACTAGTTTCTTGGATACCCCACTTAAACCTAGGAAAACATCTTGAGATTTGGACCCTTATTTTATAGTTAAGAAACAAGTTAGAGCATGACAGAATGCTMTAACTAAAAGTTCAGTTGTATCAGAATTAAATTTGAGAGAAGGCTCACATCTAGGCATTCTGAATCTAGAAMTTTCCTCTATGACAGTTACTTCATGAGGATTATAAGTCAATTTTAATTCCCCTAAATACACTTTAAAATACCAGCTTATAGATTATTAGCTGACATGACTTAAAAACACATTTTCATCATRTTTAAATGTTCATGGAACTTTGTTAAATAAAACTAATTTTTATAATCGCATAGCTTCTAGAAGTTCTCAGGATTTTCCTGATGTTTGCAAAACCTGTTTGAAATTCTCTTATTCTCATTTTGTTGGCCTCATTTTCTCCTTCTTCTATTTTTAAATCCTGCATGCCTTTTTCTGGTCCTACAAAGAATAGTCACTTCTTGTATCTTTGCTATTGATGAAACCTCAATGTTCCACATGTTCATTTTTATTTGACTGGCTCATTAAACTTTTTCTCTTTGGGATGGATGGCTGACTGCTCCTAATACTTTTGTTTATTACACAGTCCCACCCATGGTAAGTGGATAGCTATCTAATGCAGTCAGAATGTTTCCTGATGGCTTCTCCAATTTTATTTTCCTCACATGCTTATCCCTTTGCTGTTATTTCCATGGTTTGAGATCATTCAGAGTTTCCATGTCTTTATTCCTTCCTTCTCTGCATTCCATTTGAAACCCTAGTCTGAAGCATGCCCATTCATCTTAAGCAAATGTGTTTTTCTTAAGATCATGAGTTATAAATAATTTGAAATTTTGATGGTTGTAGAGGACATATTACAAATCGACTTTATGTAACTTGGAGTCTTTCAGCAATTTCCTGTAAGAAGAATAAAGTTTTCTTTAATCTTGAAGAAATTCAAGTGCGCAGGACTAATATCATTTGTAGTGATGTATTAGGGACCCTGGAATGGTCAAGGGGAAAGGTATAACTATAAATGTTTTTGCTATAGGACTCAGAGAACTATAAGGAATCTGACTAAGAAGTTCCTGAGGACTAGGGATTGAGCTTAATGGCTGAGTATTTGCCTGGCATTTAAGAAGTCTGATTTTGATGCAGCCAGAAGAACACAACAAACACACAAATGAAAAACTTAGGTAGAATCTAGAATTGTTATTCTGGACACTTTAATTATTCAGATGATTTTGAGATCCAAGGAAATGTTACCAACTCTTTTTCCCTAAGGTTACTTTTGTCTTCATTCACAGTATATATTATACCTTTAGACCACTGATGTCATCCTCTGGTCTGTCATGTGAACAAAGATTAGGGGAAGGTTGAGATACTGTGAACACTGTTGTAAAATTGTTAAAGATAAATATGATCACCATGAGCATATGACATTCTCAGCGAGTGATAGAGGCCAGACAAAACCAACCTATAATGACAGGGCTTGAGAATCTTGTGCTCCATCCAATCTGCTCTGGCAATCACTGTGTTCCCAATAATAATGAGGAATATGGAACAGCTGAGACAATGTCTAATGGTCCTAGTGTTCTTGTGGTAGCATTTCAAAAAAATTTAGCCAAACCATGAATAATGGATTTTATAAGCACTCCACAAATGTGAAATATTAAAAACAACCCATGTTCTCAATCTCTTCCGTAGGAATCATATTCCTTATAAATACCACCAAGAGAACATAACTGGGTTAAATGTAAATATCACAATGCTTTTCTGTGTTGCAATTTGAAATGGCCACTTTTCTACCATTGAAAATCACTGGTTATTCAGAGCTAGTTATAGAGAGCAGAATGTCTATGTGATTGCATGGTTTCGATTACTATCATTATGACATTATGCACAAAGGCTGATTACCTTCCATTTTGTTAAAACTTCTTGTCGAAACTGGGTTAACAGACTTCACAAGAACTTTTTCATGTGAAATTGCTCATGGGAATATGATGCAATAATTAAAATTATTTTATTGTTGTCTGTCCTGTTWTGTATTTTTTGCTATGTTAGAAATGKTTCATAATTAACCTTTTTATTGTTTAAAGTAGTTCATTTCTATGAAGCAAATTTTGGTATCAATGGGACTGTCTCCAATTGTTTAAAGTGACACTCAGGTTAAGATGGATAGACTTTCCTGCCTGTGTAAGGTGTCAGTRGTGATAAATCATTACTGTTTCCTTCCGACTGTAACTTTGTAAGCAATAGAAATCATCTTGAGCAGATTTTGAGGGATTAAAAACTTTCTCATTAAAAAAACACAGTATACATAAGTAAAATGGAGTTTTAAAGGAATTTCCTCAACATAAGTCTAATAAACATATTTGGTATATCAAAACATATTTAAATGTTTTTGATAGAAGTGATGGACTGTGAAACCACAAGTAGCTCTTTCATTTCTAATTCTGAATTAATTGGGTCCATCCTCTGGTCAGGCCACAATTTCCATAAATGTAAAGAAGGGGTGTAGCTAGTGCTATGAAGGCCCTATGTCCTACCACTTTCAAAGGAGCATGGCTGTAGGATGGGAAAAGTACAGAAACTGGAAGAGAGGAGGGTTTTTTTTTTTGTTTCTTTCAGTACTTTCTGACAGTGTGTATTCTGAATCATTATATTCTACTGATTTTGAAGGATAGACTTCAACCATTTCCTTGTGGAAAATAAAGTAAATAAGGTTGAGTTAAAGGGAAATGTCTGTTTGCATTTGTTTCAAAAATGTTGCTTATTATGATATGACCTGCAGAATTAGGGTGATACCTGAAAGCAACAGAACCATTGTATTCTTTGGGTATTAAGGCTGGGTGTCTATGATGTGACAGTTCTCCTTCTCCGCTGCCTGTGTGTTGTGTGACAAGACCTTTTCTTTGGAGGTATAGTGCACATTGTATCAACCCACCCCCACACACTTACTCATATATATCCCATGACAAATGAAATAACAGATACCACCAAACGTCCACCATGGTGAACCAGTGGGTTTTATTGGGGTTATTCAAAGGAATATATAGGAGTGGTTACTGAAGAAAATAACTCAAAGACAGCACTATCACCAAAGCCCACTCTGAGTGACAGCTCACAGAGGCTCAAAATATGGAGCACAGTGCACAGCCTACAGGCAGCTTAACAGGTTGGGAAATGTCTTTTCCAAATGACTCACTTGGTTTTGCGGGCAGCTGGTTTAGTCTTAGAATCTTCTTTGCACCTTGACTTGTGTAAGAGAGACTCTCAGCAGTCTTTATTGTTTACTGTTGGCAAGGAGTGACCTAGTGAATCTGGTCAATTTCAGGGAGTTCCTGAAGGTATTTTAAATTGTTTGTCTTCTGTCTTGAAGAGTGTAGTGTTTCAATCAGGAGGAAACATTATCTCATGCCCACCTGTGGGCNTCAAAGCACTTAATTTACTGCAGGTGTCAGATCTGAATAGGTCAGAATGCCTAAAAGCCGCCCCCCTTCTCAACACACTCCATCTAGAACCCCAGGATGGCAGAAGGCACAGTGAGTCACCTGCTTTCTTATGACAGAATTCAGTCGTCCAGCTAGTTTCAAGTTTGTTTTTTTTTTATTTCCTGGACTGAAATATGAATGCAAGGGCAGGAATACGCCTTGTGTATCCTCTCAAGACCTTGCACAGTGTACAGCACACGGGAAGCATTTGATTGATTGAATGACTGCATGAATAAACACTAGTTTTCGACCTGATTTATGTGGCTCRTGTACCGTACCTTGCTCTGCCTCACATTGATTTTTACATTAAAGAACTATCATGAGAAATGTCCAATTAGAACATTATGACAATKCTGCTAATGGTGTTCTTAGGAGGATGCAGACATGTACCCTTATAGCACAGAGCAGAAAATCAGCAGGGAATCAGGATGAAATAAAGTAGAAAGCTTTACCTTGCACGGTAACAAGTAAAATTTATGCAAGGATACCAAAGAATGTTCCAGAGTTTCCAGAAACTTCTCGTCTAAGAAGACCAAATGAAGTGGGTCCAATACTTATCTCAGGACTTCCCCAAAACTACTTGGGTTTCTTAATARTGGAGAAGGGAGGCAGAGGGGTTGAGGAAATACTACTGAGCTTCAGCACAAGAGTATAAATGCTAAGTAACTCCCAGAAAAAGAAAAACAAAGCACTTGGCAAATGCCAAGAGTTCTAACAATGCCGAGTAATAGTTCTGCCCTCCAATAGAGCCATAGATTATTAAAGAATAACAAGTGAGCACTTGCTCTGCCCAACAGGATAAACAATGGCTCCAAGTGACTTGGAGGCTCACACGAAGCAGTGCGGCTTCAGAAGACAGAGCAAGTTCCCCCTACCCCCAACCTTGATGGGTTCCTAGTTCTCAATCTCCCTCTTTGGTCTCTTCCTTTCTTCCTTTCTCCCTGTCTGCCTTCTGACATCATGATTTTAAGAAATTATTCACAGTGAAGACAGCACATCAAGTTGAAGTAAGCTGCTGAGCAAAGTGTCCCTTCTTGTTTTATCTATCATCTACTATTGTGTGCAGGATGTGTGCTCGTGTGGGCATGCATGCCCCAGCATGCACATGGAGGTTAAAGGATGGCTTTGTGGGGCTAGTTCTCCCCACCTGCCTTTAAGTGGGTTCTAARCAGCAAACTAGAGTCTTCTGGCTTGCACAGCAAGCACTTTAAACCACTGAGATGACTCAGTAACCCCTTTTCTCATTTTAAGTAGTAGAATGTTTCTTTTAAAGATTCATATTACTACTACTACTACTACTACTACTACTACTACTACTACTGTTATATGATTGCATGTTATGAGCACATGCATGTGGGTGTCCATAGATGCAAGAAATGTTTTGATATCTGGAGCTGGATTTACAGGTTGCTCTGAACCACCATTTAGGTGCTCAAAACTGAACGTAGGTCTTCTAAGAGTTTGCAGTTGCTGAACCATCTCTCCAGCCCCACAGAACACCTCTTAAAGGAGACTTAGGTAACTGGAAACCAAATTGCTTCTAAGTAGGCTAGCATAAGGCTCTGTGGGAGATTGACTGTGCCAGTGGCTTAATACATAGTTCCAGGACATCATCTCACTTTGTAATGTGACTTGCTAGACCCTGGCATGAAGAAGAGGAGTCTATTTCCTTATTCTTTATTTGGACATTTGGATGGGCTTTTCATCAAAAGTATGAGACAAAACGACCGTGTCTTAGATCTGAAGCTCAAAGCAAATGTGCCTTAGGTACCTCCGCCCTCCCTCCCACTGTGGAATAATAAGCCTTGGTTAGTTCAGTGACGCTGAGAAACTGTGTGAAGAAGGTACACAGTATCTTAGCTGAGCTCAGTGACAAGTGAATGATGGATCCTGACCAGTTTGGTGGTACGCCTGACCTAATACACAGCTTATTCCAAGACATGTGAGCTAGCTCATCTGAGATGAAAGGCACTCTCCAGCTGAGTCACAGACTTGTGAGCAACAGTAAATATCACTTGACCTTAGAGTAGTTTCTTACACAATAATACCTAACCAAAATGGATGTCATCTTTCTCCTCAGCACTTGATCAATCAGTATTGAGGACTTCCATGAAGTTCACAGATACCAGAACCCTGGACATCCACTCTGCACCCATCACTTTTACAACGGATTCTTGAAAGGTTGACCATTGGTTGTGATGAGTTAAGGCCACCTCATGGTTCTTTGCTTTACAATGACCACAATAACGAGTTATAAGCCATGATGACTCCCATGCTCATTGGAGACGGTGCAATCGTGCCTCACGTGGTATTTGTGAGTCATCACTTCATCAACCTCTATAATGAAACTTCCTTACTCCTCAGAGTTACTAGATTATTTAAAGACTCAATCAGAGAAATTAGTTAAGAGAAGGAAATAACTCCATAAAAAATAGAAGATAGGAAGTAAAAATGTCCCTGTTTGCAGATGACGTTACTTATAACAAAACAAAACAAAACAAAAACAAACTTCACTCCTCCAAATGTTTGTAAAAACCAATGAATGTATTTGAATGCATTCAGCAAAGTGACAGGATGCAAAATCAACCAACACTACATATACACATACACATACACATATACATCATATACATATGCATCACATATACATATACATACATATACATGGAATTTAAAAAAGAAATAAAAGTAATCTCATTCAAAAGAGATGCAAAAATTCCTAGGAAAAAACTTAATCTGGCAATAAAATTAACCAATGTATTGAAAGACCCCTACTAAGAAACAGTCCTAAGTCAGATGTCTCCACTGAATCCATTCCCTTGGGGCTCAGGGAACCCTAGGGAACAGGAGGCAGAAAGAGCCAATGAAGACAGAGGAGAACAAGGAGAAAGGCCTTCAAAGCACATATGAACTCACAGAAACTATGGTAGCATGTACAAGGCCTGCACCTGTCTAAGCTAGAGGGGGGTTCCCAGCACCAAGAAGGGAAGTAGTAGTAGTTTTTAATTCAGAAGCTATCTATAATTGATAACTGCTGGCAAATGAAAACTGRGTTTTCTCTAACAGAGTCTCACTAGTTATAGGAACTCCTCTTAAGRCCAGGTCCCCACATCCAGCCAGTACACAGTCAACAAAAGCGAACTCACTGGCATTTTTTGGAGGTTCTTTGTCTCATAATGCTTTGYTGGGCTTTTCTTTCTTTTTAATCATACAAGTTGCTTGCATATACAGTGTATTTTCTAGTTTTGTATTTTTATGGGCTTCCTGTGTGTTAGAACTTGTGTCTTCTGCATCTATATATATATATATATTTCTTGTGCTTTTTTTTGGCTCCTTTGCTTCTGTTTGTTTGGTTTTATCTCCTCTTCTTTTGTTATTGTTAATTTTTAGATGCCTATGTTCTAATGAAAAAGAGAAAGAAAGGGCATAGATGAGTTATCAGGAAGATGGGGAGCGTCTAGGGGGGGTTGAGGGAGAGAAAACCATAATTTGACTACAGTGAATAAAAATCTATTTGCAAATTCAAGATAATTTTTAAAACAACAATGAAAGATATTAAAGACACACATAAAAACTTGAAAGACTCCCAAATTCATGAATTAGAATTAGTATTGACAAGCTCTCTCTACTATCCAAAGCAACCTACAGATTCAAGGTAATTCCCATCGAAATGCCACTGATACTTTTCAGAGAATGAGGGAAAATTATCCACCAAATCATGGAAGTCGAGAAGTCCACCAGTAGCCTACTCAGGCTTGATGAAAGAGAACCAAGTTGAGCCTTGAGAGATGGTACAAGGTAAAAGAAAGAAAAGAAAAGATAGCAGACATGTGACACAGGCATGGGGACCTAAGTTTGAGTCACTACAACCAAGATAACAAACCCCAGCAAGGCCA
>BDUI01012927.1:17487-36562 GCA_002335545.1 Apodemus speciosus | reverse complement strand
GGGGGGGGGGAAGGACCCTTTAGACAAACCTCCCCGTGTCAAGCCCATGTCTCACCCCCAGCCCCCGCCCCACTTGTCCCTATTCATCCAGAGTGATGGAAGGGAAGAGTTGCCAAATCCAATACTCAGAACCYGCCCCTTTCATGTCCCATYTGCACTATTCCCTGAAGAGATGTCTCCTGTGCTACTGGCCTGCTAATTGCAGAATGTCCTATTGCATTGAATCCAAGCCTCTCCTTCCAGAGATGGCGGGGTTCTGTATGGGGTGGGCGAGGAGAGACTGGCTGGTTACATCCTCAGCCTCATCTCTGCCCCATCTGGTATCCTATGGGTAGCACRCAGGGCTGCCATTCTGCCATCCCATTTAGGCATCACAGGACAGGGCACCGCTTCCAGAGCAGGCAGCCTCAGCCTCTCAGGAGTATTACATGGGAGTCTGTGGTCCACGTATGTGCCCTGGTCTCCCGCCCTCCTTCCTCCGGATAGGGAGGTGGCGGTCTCCAGGCAGATGGGAGGGGGCGACTTGCCTGTACTCCAGYGAGAACCTGGTCAGCTCCTGGTTATTGTGCAGCCACTTGAACTCCAGGGGCCAGCTGCCCTCWGCCATGCAGGTGAGCACCAGGCGGTTCCCTTCCAGATGCACTTGTGTGCGCACTGGCTCCGTCTTGAAGTATGGCGGCACATCATCTGTGGGGAAACAGGTACAGAGCCGCCGGTTAGCACTTGCTCAGTCCCCCGTGTGTCAGTCCACTGAGCACCCAAGGCAGATAGAGCAGGGGCAGCTGGGTACCCTGCCCAAGGTCACACACTGAGAAGGACCTGACTTCGGGCCAGTCTGATTCCAGGGTTTGATGCTCAGCACGGATCTTCCTCGCCTACCAAGCAAAACCTTGTCTGCTTCTTCTCCTCCTCTCTAGCCAGACTTTGCCTCTGTACCACCGGCCCCGCTCCCATCACCTCTTTTCGTTTTTTTCTGTTGGGGAGTCTTGTCTGGTTCGCATTCTTTGCTTCTGGGTTTTAAACCTCCAGGAAAGAAGGACGAATGCCCACTGGGCCTCAGCCTAAGGAAATGTAAGCTTCACCAGGAAAACACAGAGTCTGCGGAGCTGGGGGGATGGCTCAGTTATGTGGGTATGAGGACCCGAGTTTGAATCTCCAGCACCCACACAGAATGCAGGCTTTGCCATGCACAGTTATAACCCCAGCACTGTTGGGGGTCAGAGGCAGGAGGATCCCCCAGGCTTGCTGGATGCCAGCCTGGCTCTGGGTTAATGAGAGGATTCATCTAAAGAGGATAAGGCATGAAGTGACAGCAGGCTTCTCAATGGCCTTCTCTAGCCTTCATGTTCATGCACGGGTGAGCATACCTGTACCCATACATGTGTGTGCATACACAACACACACACACGCACAAAGGGGAAAAAGGAAAAAGAAAAACAGGGAGTCAAGGTGACATAAACTTCAAGGGACAGAGGGGTCCCTCCCTGAAGCTGGAAAATACCTTGAAGGAAGAATCTATGGAGTGAGTCCCTCCATCACCAGGCTGCTGGCCCCTAGTCAACCAGCAAGCCTCAACCTCCCCATTATGCCTGGCCAGGCTGTGAGCCCGGGTAGCTGTGGCACTCCCCTGCGGAGTCATGGCCCCTGTCTGGCCTGGAGCAGACTCACACAGAACATGAAAACTCAAAGCTCCTTCAAAAGGAATAACGGGCTTGGGCAAATGGCTCGGGATGGAGTAGAGCCTTTTTGCCCTCTGTCCAGTGAGGAAGAGGTCAGAAGTGAGGCGTGGGGTTGAACCAGAGAATTGGGGGGAAGGATGAGAAGGTGGAGGGCTGTAAGAGGGGGAGAAGAGCTCCCAGCATGTGCCTTTGTATCACCAGCCTTTGGGGGGGGGTAGGGCAAGGCTGAGGGCAGATGTTAACATCTGGCAAGAAGACTGATAGAGTTGCTAGTCCTCACAGGATCTACTATTTTAGAAGGTTCCACATACGCTCATTTGCTCTTCATAGCGTCCTAATGACTCCAGGGAACGGCACATATGTTTTAGAAAGGGCACAGTGAGGTCTGATCTTCAGAACCTGTTGGAAATCCCACAGCAGAGAGGAAAAAGCCAAGGGGCAGAAGCAGTTACCTCCTTTCAGGGAAGCTGGGCTACTCCCCAAAGAGATACCTGRGCCAGGGCTTAGAGGAGTGGGTMGGTACAAGGCAAGAACCAGAYTCAGAGTTTGTGCCCTGGGCCAGGTGTCAACAGCTGGAGGAAGCGTGCTACAGAGAGCGACCCTCTACGGTTAATCRAGAGAGACCCTAAAGACCTACTCAGGACCTTCCTACAYACCACTTGAGTGCAGACACAGGGGTTAGATCCCACCTTCCCAGGCTAAATATATAAGCCTCCTGTAGGTCCCGAGGGCTTAGAGCCACATAGGGAGTTGCTAGGAGGGTAGCCCGGGAGTCCTGACTTCCAAGCCAGTGGCAGGGGCTCTAGCAGAAACTACAGACCGCCATCTTGGACTCAACCCCGAGGGCAAGTGCTGGCTCTTTAGAGTCTCAGTTTCTCCATSCGTGGAAGAGAAACAGCAGCTACAGGTGGAATGAAATAATAACTGTCACAGCGGCGTCCCAAGCCTTCTTCTGGGGACAGAGGCTCTGCACAGGATCATCCGCTTCTGTGTGTCTGTGGCAGGGATGGGCACGGACATCTTCAGTGATGGCCTGGGTCATGCTCCACCCCCACCCCCACCACCCAGAGCCTAGAACTAGAAAAGCACCAGATGGCCTGCTTTGGGACCAAGGAGGGGATCAAGGGAAAGGAAGAGGAAGGGCATACTATCAGGGGCTGGAAAAGGGTGCCCTGAGGCCCTCTGCACACCAGGTGCGATTCCAGGAGCCCCTTCCTGGTCCTCTGAGCCTCAGGCCTAAGCAGCAATGGGCAGTCACGGCCAGGTTCACCTTTAGTTTCCAGATCTCCCCTGGGCTCAAGGACTGATTTATACCTCAGTGAAAGTTATAATAAGCTCTTGGGGACTAAGTGTAGCACCCCTAAACCTTATAGGCTTGTACTCCACTTATATACCCAATCTTATGAATGTGTAAATTGCAGTGTGTGTGTGTGTGTGTGTGTGTGTGTGTGTGTGTGTGTGCGCGCACATGTGTAGGGTCTTCCTTGAGTTCCTGCCCCAGAGAACAAGCCTGAGGGTGGTTTGAAGATCAAACGCTGCCAAGGGTCTTTTTGTGCTCAACCCTTCGGCCCTCTTTACAGCCCTCCTAGGAATACCCTGCCTAAGGAGCAGTTGTTGGGGCTGGAATCGCAGAGCAACTGGGATCACGCTGGCTTGGCATGCAGGAGGCCCTGGGTTTGATCTCCAGCACTGTACAAATCAGGCATGGTGACACGCACCTCTCCTCCCAGCACCCAAGGGGTGGAGGCAGGAGGATCAGCAGTTCAAGGTCACCCTTGACTACAAAATAGCTACTGAGTGAGGCCAGCCTGGGCTACATGAGACCTTATATCAAAAAAAGCAGACGGAGCAGTTGAAAGAGTGCCTCTTTTGGATCACCAAAAGCATAGTCCTTTTCAAGGTGATGGTGCCTCTGGGGTTCTGGGCCACGGCCGGCTGGGTGAAGAGAGGCTAGCAAGTACCTGTTTGCCAGGGAGAGTTACTTACCACCTCAGGAGCAGTCAGCGGCTGCTCTCGCTGCTCTCGGCTTAACAAATGGGCACACTCTCACTTCAAAGGCACATTCATATTCTCCAGCAGCTTTCAAGAGCCCTTTGAATCGAGTTTTTGAAAACCCTCTGTTTGAGGCTGTCATTGCTCGTTTGTTTTAAAACAATAACATCCCCGGCCCTGCGTGATTAAATCCCTTCCTTGGATGGGGGCTGACTCAGAGCCAGCATTGAGGGGAGGAGGAGGAGGAGGGGGAGGAGGGGGAGGAGGGGGAGGAGGAAGAGGAGGAAGAGGAGGAGGGGTATGGGGAAGAGGAAGAGGAAGAGAAGGGGGAGGAAGAGGAGGGGAAGGAAGAGGGGAAAGAAGATGAGGCAAGGGAGGAAGAGGAGAAGGAGGAGGGGGAGGAAGAAGAGGAGGGGAAGGAGGAGGGGGAGGAGGGGGAGGAGGAGGAGGAGAGTGGGTGTGTTTGCACACACATGCTAGCACACATATGGTCTGTATCTAGACACTTAGCATCTGTGGGCTCGCTCACAGGCCGCTTGTTCCAGGACTGAATTTACCAGCTCACTGCCCAGGCTCCAGGATTGAACAACCTGGGCAAATGCTTTGTGCTCAGATGGTTTGATTCCAGTGGCTGCTGCAGATAATGGCCTTAGGGGACGAAGGGGAAGAGATACCATGCTTGCGCACCCGAGTGGGAGGATTGGTGACTGTGGGGGGTTAGTTGTGTTCGTGTGTGCACATGCATGTGCATATATGTAAACCAGTGTGTATATGTCTTTGTGTGTATCTGACATGTCTGGGTACATCTGGCCCCTCCCTGCGTATCTGTACATGGACAACTGACTCACGTCTGTGCTGTGAGTTCCCAGGAACGTAGAGACCATGGACTGTGGAGATTGTTTACTCTCTGCACTTTCCTTAGCTGTAAGTTGGGGACAGAATACTAATTAAATAAACGAATAAGCACAGGCAAGAAGCTGGCACACGCTTAAGAAGGGACAGCGATTGTTCCTGTATATGGAACACATCGATATGGAGTACATCGTGTTGGAGAGAAACTCTTAGCTGAGGCTGGTAGGTCACCTCTGCTTTTGTTTTCAGATGAGGTGGTACTCAGCCTGTGGGACTGTATGTCCCCCCACAGCCCTGCGAGCCGGTGAGAAGGGTAACTGCAGAGAGAATTCTGGGTATGTAGAAGCAACCGTACGAGCACGCCATTCTTCCAAATCTTTCCTTAGTTTGAACCCGCTCCAATTTTTATTAAAATATTTAAATTGATGATTACGAGGATGATCATATGCATGCGTGGGCGGGGACTCCTGTGTCATAGCATCGAGCCGTGGAGATGAGAGAAAATCAGTTCTTTTCTTCCTTCGCCTTGGGCCCAGGGATCAAACTCACCAGTGCATCAGCCCTGTAAGGCAAGAGCTTTTACCCACTCATCCACTTGGCCCGTCCCCGGCTCCCTTTTTATAAAATGAGACCAAACGATTCTGAAATGTATATAAAAACAACTACAAAAATAGATTAATAATGGCTTGGAGGCAGGGCTTGGCAGTTAAGAAAGAGCATGTCTGACTATGCGGAGACCCAGGTTTGGTTCTTGGCATTCATGCTGGCCAGTTCCTAACTGTCTGTAACTCCGGCTCCAGGGGACCTGTGATGGTTTGTATATGCTTGGTCCAGGGAGTGGCACTATTAGGAGGTGTGGCCTTGGTGGAGTAGGTGTGTCACTGTGGGTGTGGGCTTTAAGACCCTCATTCTAGCTGCCTGGAGGTTAGTATTCTGCTAGCGGCCTTCCAATGGAGATGTAGAATTCTCGGCTCCTCCTGCACCATGCCTGCCTGGATGCTGCAATGCTCCTGCCTTGATGATAATGGACTGAACCTCTGAACCTGTAAACCAGCCCCAATTAAATGTTGTCCTTATAAAAGTTGCCTTGGTCATGGTGTCTGCTCACAACAGTACAACTCTAACTAGAACAGGACCTGATGCTTCTGGACCCTGGGTTACCTGCGCTTACATGCACACACACACACACACACACACACACACACACACACACACAGCTTTAAAAAATATTTATATATATTTTATATAAATATATTTATATATATTACATGTAAATATATTTATATATTACATATATTAAATATATATATTTTAAAAAGCTAAAACCAAACCAAAACACACAGACACACACACATACGCACACACTGCAAACTCCAAGCCAAAATAACTTTTGAAAAAGTCTGGACAGTAGGGGAAAGACTAGCCTAGCTATTGAAGTATAAGGCAGAGCTGCGACCACTTAAACAGCGTGGTCTTCACGAGTAGTTTGATGAAAGAGAGGGTGGTCTCAGTTCTAGAAATAAACCCAAACACATAACAGGGACTTTCAATGTACGGTGAGAGCCGAATCCCAAATCGAGGCAGAGGTGAGGGGTGGGGAGGAGCAATTATTTAGCATACGGCTTTGGAACAGCCAGAGAGGCATGTGGGAATAAAATATAAAATTGAATATCCTTCCTCACACTTTACCTCAAAATAAATGCTGGAGAGATTGATGTTTTAAACATGAAAATGAAATTCTAAAAGAACTAGGCAGCAGGGGGGCAGGGAGGGGGATGAAATCACAAAAATTTAAAAATACACAATGCTGGTGGATTTAAGTTCCTGCCAAGTACTTTCTAAGTACCACAAGAGCTCCAGACGGTCAGGAGACAGACGATGCCTTCAACTCCACGAAAATTCTTTAGAGGGAAGAGAAAGCCCACACATCAAAAGCAGCAGCACACGACAGACCGGGGGAAGATATTCTCGACACTTATCACAGAAAAGATCTAAGTGTCCCGAGGGGGGGGGGGATGTTCCAAGCCACTGGGTACCTTAACACAACACCTTTAATCCCAGCGCTTGGGAAGCAGAGGCAGGTGGATCTCCAGGAGTTCGAGGCCAGCCTGGTCTACAGACTGAGTTTAACCTGACCAAGGCGACGTTATAAGACCTTGCCTCGGAAAATGTGTTTTTATGAATCTATAAGGTTACACAAGCAGGAGAAATGGGGAGAGGCTGTGAATGGTCCAGAGGGAAGAAAGACAGAGTGTGGGGGAGGCTTGACTTCATGAGCCATGTCAACTGTGTCACAGCAGGATCCTCTTCTCCCCACTGGCCAAGGTGTGAGAATGGGAGGCTCAGTGGGCTGGTGTGCAGGGAACAGGTGCCCAGAGAGGCACACTCCTTGTGGGGCTGGGACCTGCTATGCTATCTCTGGAGCCACAGCCCTCCCATCCCTCCAGCTTTCCAAAGGCAGCAAACCCTCTGTCTCCTCCACTTACACAGTTGTGAGAGGGCAGTGACTCAGAGCTGGGACACAGAGTTTGAAACGCCTGCGTGCTGATGCAGAGGGCACGGGGTACAAGAATGAGTGTATCTCCAGCACGAGACTCCTCCATAAGAGGTGACCCCAGAACAACCTCTGAAAGCCACTATTGAGTAACAAGTGTCACTTACAGAATCTGCTCTTGCTTGTATAGGAGTTGTCAGAATCTTATTTATTTGTAGACAGGGTTTCAGGTAGCTCAACCTGGCCTCAAGTTCATTCTGTTGCCCGGGATGAACTTCTGATTTTCTCCCTCCACCTCCATAGTGTTGGGGTTGTAGGCATGTGCCATCATGCCTGGTGTAGGTGGTACCAGGGACCGAGGGCTTTGTACATAGCAGATAAGCAACGACTCACTGAGCTCCAGTCTCCAGCCCCCTTGCGTATAAAAATGTACTCGCTGTGTAGCTATGGGCTTTTTCTAGGGAGTGAAACATTTGGGAAAACCGATTAGTGGGTGTGTGTCTCATGTGTCTGTGCACGTACATGTGTGTGTACACATGTGCTGTCTCTTCATTCTCTCCCCTCCCTCCACTCTGTCATTTCTATGCTGTGGATCCTGGCGCATGATGTTCACTCGTGACCAGATGCATGCATCCACGGGCACCCATGCATGCATAGGCACAGTGAGAGCGGATATGGGTCAGCCACACTGGGGATGGGGGAAGGAGTGGGGACAGGGGAAGGCCCTGTGTGTGATTCTGGGGTGTCACACAGCTGGGGACATCCTCGTTCATGAGCTCTGTGAATGACCTGGCCACCTGCAGAGGCTGGCAAGAGGTCTTACTGCTAACTTCCTTCTAATTTCCCTTAACAGGTCAGGAGGCCCTGACTGCCATTTCCTTTTGACATTGTCACTAAATACCCTCATTGTCACCCTTAGTTGCTAGGCTGAAAGCTAAATAGCTCCACACAGAAGCTAATCTCAATTTAAACTGCCTCCGTCTTTTACCCAGCTCTGCAACATAATATTATCTTTCACCTGATTGGCCAGGCTCCTTCTGCCTCATCCTTCAGGGCTGTCTACTTCCTAGCTTGGCCTGGAAATCACACAGCTCCACTGGAGCCATTCTTGCTGGGAATATTGGCCAGAGGCAGAGGGGAAGCTGGGGTGAAGGCCTCTGCCAGGTTCCTAATTGGCTAAGGACATCCCTCTGCCCTTTAGAGCAAGTTTCAAAAGCCACTGAACAGAGACAAATTCCTTTTCAGACCTGAATGCCCTCAGCTCCTTCTCCCGTCCAAGCTCCTAATGAGAGCTCAGGCTAGGCAGCAAGAGAGCCAGTAGTCCTGGGAGTGGATAGGAAGCTGTGGTTCTGAGACTCACGCTTTTCCCTTCTGAATCTCTCGGTCGGTCCCCTCTTTCCTGCACTGACCTCCACAGTCTCCCGAGGGCTGCCTGGCTTGGAAGCCTGTACACGTGTGAGCAGGGCTGGTGAGTCCTGGAGGAAGAGTTCCAGGTCAGAAACAGAGCAAAGGCCCAGGGTCCCTCCAACCCCTCCTCTCCCCCACCCCGGGCTCTATGATTTATGTTAGCGCAGGTCTGGCTAAGATAGAGGCAGGAGAGGTTTGCATAAGTCTGTATGGGGCTCTCTCACAATGCCTGCAGCTCTTCAGGTCTGTTGGACATGGAAGCCCAGATATTTACATGTGGGGAGGGTTAGTACCAAGTCTGGGCTCTATCTGGGCCCAGAAACAGGAATATCATAGCCCCAGAGGAGGCTGCCAGGGCTCTGCTGATCCCTGCTCCTGAGAGAATGTTTTAGGATACATAGAACTTAGGATGCTCAGCGGGTGTTCTCTGCGTGGGACCCAAACTCCCAGCTGTTTATTGTTTCTCTTCCACTCCCATGTCTGGTACACCTGCCTGCCTGCTCCCATCCCAAAGGGCCTTGAACACCCTAGCCCTCCCCCCCAGCCCCCCTCTTGATGCCTACCCATAAATGAGATGCTAATCAATGGCCCTCTCTTGCCTCCTGGCAGATGCCTGGTCCCACTTGGCCCGTTGCCGCCTGCATGCCAAGTGCTTCATTAGCCAGGAAAGAAGGCTTTTGCCCTCCTTAATCTCATCCTTGCCAGTGACCTTCAGGATCCAGCACCTTCTGATGCTGGGAGTCTGGGAGTGCGCAACAACCAATCCCGCCGCGGCCTCCGCAGCTGCAGCCGGATGAATTTCTCGCTCAGAAAAGCGTGTTCAAAAGCATCTAATGGAACGGATCATCAATTTGTTTGAATACACATCTAATCTGATTAGGGGGGCCTGGCCACGAGGGCAGCCAGTGTAACCTAGCCTCAACACAGCCCCAGGGAATTGTAAGTGGGGGGGGCTCCAGTGGGGGAAGGAGGAGTGTGAGCCTCACCCTGTCACCCAGCAGACTCCCTTGGGCTGGGCCCATTGTACAGCCAGCCAAAAGATGACAGACAGAATACGGAGGTGCCAGAGGGCTAGGCTGATGGCTCTCCATTGTCTACAGCTCTAGCATTGGCTCTGCGGGCCTACAGGATACTCTGGAAGCACCTTGTGAATGAATGACCAAGCCCGGCGACACTGTGGTGCTCGGAGGATCCTTCAAGCCTCGGGGAGTGATAACGTTGTCTCCAGGACAAGACTAATTGATGGCTATCCTGGGTTGGAGAGGGACACTCCTCTCTGCCCTGAAAAACCCCTTCCAAGAACTTCAGAATGTGAGTTGACTTGGAAGCACAGTTTTTGTGGTGGGATCACTGACGACCAAGAAGAAGCCACCTTGGAGTAAAGCTAGCTCGGTGGGACAGGTGTCGCTAAAAGATGTTGTGGTGCAGGCCTGATGACACGGGCCTGTATATTAATTAGTTTTCAGTTGCTGTGATAAAATACTATGACCAAACACAACTTAAGGGGTTATTTTAGCTTCTGGTTCCAGAGTGGAAAAGTCTGTCATGGCAGGAAGAGCAAGGTGGCAGGGGAGAGAGAGACAGAGAGATACAGACAAACACACACACACACACACACACACACACACACACACACACTCACAGAGGGAGAGTGAGAAGGATTGGGAGAGGGAGACGGAGAGGGAGGTAGGCAAGGATGGAGGGAGGAAGAGAGGAGAGGAGAGGAGAGGAGAGAGAGAGAGAGAGAGAGAGAGAGAGAGAGAGAGAGAGAGAGAGAGAGAGAGAACAAAAAGTGGGGAGAAACTATGAACCCTTCAAATTTGCCCCAAGTGATGAACTTCCTCCCACAAGGCTCCACCTCCTAAATGTTCCATAATCTCCCCCAGATAATGTCCCTAACCAGGGGCCAAGGGGTCAAATACTTAAGCCTGTGGTAGCCGCTTGTCTTTTAAACTCCAACAGCCTGTGGTGCCCATCACTCAGGAGGCTGACACGAGAGGATAAAAAGTTCAAGGCTTGCCTGGGCAACTCAATGAGACCCTGTCTCAGTGGGTGAACACACGAATAAGTGGGCTAGGGATATAGTTCTGTGGTGGAGCGCTGCCTGGTGTGTGCAAGGCCTTAGGTCCAATCCCCAGTGCGTATTTAACGGTTTTCTGGCATTATGGTTTGGAGAGGAAATGCCACACCAAAACAGCTCATCCTCAAAGGCTTGGTTCCTGAAGCAGGCACATCCAAGGTTGGGATTCGGGGAAGAGATTGGCTCATGCGCTCTTCTCCAAGAGGGGGTTAGCCCATTCATAGACTCAGAATTTAAACAGGCTACCAGGATGCAGCAGGCGGGACTGCGGAAGTTGGGTCCTTGTTGGAGGGAGTGAGTCATGGGGCTTTTGAAAGACAGACCTTGTCTCTGGTCTCTTCTTTCTCATCTCTGCCTTGCTTCCTGATCGTCATGAGGGCAGCAGCTCAGATTTATCATGGGATGTCGTCGTGGTGTTCAGCCTTGTGCCCATTACAGGGGAGTCAGGCAGCCATGGGATGTAATTGAGGATGTGTTGAGCCAAGGCAAATCTTTCCTCCCAGATCCTCAGGGATTTGTCACACGGAAAGCCTGAGCACCACAAAAAGGAGAAGAAAGCCAAGGGCTGACAGTCTAGGGTAGGAGAAGGCCACGTGGAGACAGGCAGAGACTAGACTGATGAACCCACAAACCAAGGAGCACCAGACATTTCTGGGGAAGCCAGGAGCGGGAAGTAGGAAATATTCTCTCCTGCTAGCCGTCAAAGGGGCGAACGTCTAGACTTTAGAGTCTGTGCTTTAAAACGGCAGCAATACGTTCCAAGCCATTCAATTTGATGGACTTTGTCGTGGCCAATCTAGGAAAACCACGTAATGCCTCATGGCAACTTGTGCCCATCATTCTACCAATAGTGGCACTGCGGAGGCCAAGAGACCCAGAGGAACTGCTCCAGACACCAGCCAGCCCTGCCAGGGCCTTGGACAAAGCTCTTCTATCTCACGAGGACCTCTTTCATTTCTTCTCTACCGGGAAAACATGGGTCTCAGATCCACCTCATCACACTCAATGCAGTGTTCCCTCTAACCTTCCTGAGATCTCGTCTATAACCCTGAGACTTTTGGAGGGCACCTCCCTAACAGCGTGCAACACAAGAACCAGGGCTGTGTGGGGGTAACTCTCAAGACAATGTATCCCTCCCTAGAAGGCAGGCTGGGGAATCTCTGACCCTCCTGCACCCAGAGCCAAGCAACAGCCTTCATGTAGTGAAAGGACAACATAAACTCCATCTGTCTCCATTTAAGGACCAGGCTGATTTCGAAAAAAGGCCGCAAGGCGCCAGCTCCAGGAACAGACGATAAGTCCTAGAAACTAGGCAATAAGACAGCAGCTCTAGGAACAAACCATAAAATCCAGAACAAGATCATAAAACCCCCTCCCAAAGAACAGCCTGGGGATAAACACAAAGATGGGGAAATAATCTTATCTCAGGATGGGACATCTGCGCTGGGCATCCCTAGCTCATGCTACCGGTAAACATTCATGACATAGGAATGCGGGCCACTGGCCACCTGTGACCCTTTAGCACTCACCAGTGAAAATTTAGATTAACTAATCCTTCTAGAGAGTTTGTGACATAGGAATGCAGACCACTGACCACCTGTGACTCCCTAGCACCCACCAATAAAATTTTAGATTACCCAATCCTACTAGAGAGTTCCTCTGGTTCTCTATAAGAAAGTCTGCATGCCTTTGTCTGGGGTTACCATTGTAGAGAATGGTTGACCCCCACATGCTGGATGTTTCTGCAGAATATACACTCTTCGTCTTTGCATACTATCTGAGTCTGGGGTCTTCCTTCAGCCATTTTCAGACCCTTACAGTAGGAAGACCCAGGTGACCTGTTGTGGGCCTGGGCATTGTAGCGGTTCTATTGGCGACTGGCCATCCCAGAAGATGGCCACTCACTTTGAACCAGCTTCATCATGGCAAAGGCTGAGGAGCCAAGTGCAACCTGATCTTTTCAATGCCCGGAATGGGGCCTCTTGGGCTTCTCAGTGGGCTCAGCCACTCCCTAGCCATGCGACTCTAGGCATGGCCCTGTAACTCCCCGCCCCTCAGTCTCCTCTCCTGGAAACTGGGTTGAAAATAGCAGCTCCCGAGAGGGGCTGGAGCTCTGGCAGACAAGGCCACTGTTACTCCTTATCTTGCTCAGCAGTGCAGCCAGAACCTTCTGCCCTGGACCTCACAGGTAAATAACAGCAGAGCAGCCCCAGCCCCCAGCCTGGAGTGGAAAAAAGATGGTTTTCATTCCCCACAGGTTTATTTTGTAATTAGCGGGAGGACGGAGTCCTTTCTCCCGCTTCAGCCAGAGGGTTCAGAGATTAAACTTATCCCATTGATTAGGATGTTTTCTGCTTAACGGTTCCATTACGGAGTCAGGGTATTCAGATTCATTTGAGCTATAAAACACTGATAATAAAAATTTTCACTAACTCCAGGAATTCATCTCAAGAAACTCAGCTGTGCCGCATGGACCACGCACCTGTCCTCGATGACCTCGGCGCTGGGAGGCATGCTTGGGGCGATTGTCCAGTTAGAGGAGGGACCCAAGAGCATCGCAAATCAATAAAGGGACAGCAATGGGGCTTAGCTGTCTCCGCATCAGGGTCCCTGTGATTTGACCCCACCCCAGTCCTCCCAGGTGGGGTCACTCTCCCAGGTGACATTGCCCTAAAAGATTCCTTGCCTCCTGCAGGTTAGCAAGATGCTTTGGAGAGCCCACAGTGTGGAGGCCTCAGGAGTCCACACCGTTGGCTGGTGATAGCATCCGCAGCCCCAGGATGCAGAGGCTGTCTGGTGAAGTACTGGCTTTTGGTCCCAGAGTCCGTCTGGCATGCTTCCCAACCCGCATTTCTTTATCTTGCCCACCAAAAAACAAAAACGAAACAAAACACACCCCCACCCGCCTGCCCCCAAACCAACAGAATCCTCGCCTAACAAGATACAGATGACAGGTGTACAGGCACTAGGGGAGGTGACAAATTTAACCCTAGCATGAAATGATATCCAAAGACTGGAGGCAGACAGTTGAGCCAAGCAGTAGGACCTGCCCCACCACACTCCAGTGGGGTCCATCCACCTAATTCTCATGCTCCCCCCTCCACTTCCCTGGCGTCAGCAGGCAGGCAGCTAAGACGGCAAAGGAAAGGAAAGCAGGCGTGTGCTGAAGGCCTGCTCCACTCGAGCGAGCTCCTTCTGTCTCATTTGATCATTCCAGCTGCCTTGGTGGGGGCTCTGAAATCACAACCCCTTCATTTTTCTCCTCCGAAGCTCTTGCGGAGAGGGACGGGTCACGTGATCGGCAGCGACAGAAAGGGGTTTGAACTCGCCTAGGCCTCTGATCTCTCTTTGGGTCAGGGCTGGATCTGATCTTAGGAAAGGAGACTACCAGGACCAGGCAGGAGGCAAAAAGCAACTCAGGAACCAAGCCGCCCCGCCCTCCCCACGCGGAGGCTGAGCGATGGAACCCGCCTATGAGGAAGAGCATACATTCGTCAGGCTGGTGACCCCGCTGTACCGGCGCTTTGTGGCGTGTAACAAAGACTGCGGAGCAGAAAATTGGAGTTCAATTTGCCGTCCATCCCGTGCACAGCGCTCAGCCCATTCCAGTCCCTAGCAGGCACCTCAGTGCTTTATCATAAATAATAACACACGCGGCTCTATGGCCCTTTCCACAGTCAGAGTCCCCAAGCAATTTACAAGCTGGATTATCCACACAGGCCTGCGCAGCGGCATTCAGCCCCTCCCTGGCACAGTGAAGAGCTTGCCCCGTGGTCCATCTTCCCGGCCTCTTTTCTGGTACTTGCGTGGGAAGCCCTCTGCCCCTGTCTGGAAGCCTCAGTCCCTTGCCAGAACAGATGCAGGGGACACAGCCGCTCCCTTGTGGGTAGGAGAGATTGCTCAGTGGTTAAGAATGCTCAACCTTCGACCCGGTACTTGTAGCAGGTAGTTCACAAGCACCTTTAACTCCAGCTCTGGGGGATACCTCTGGCCGCTCGCTTGTGGGCATCTGCATTCTTATGCACACACCCCCTCCCTGAGTACACATAAATAGTAAAAATAAGTCTTCAAAAAGAAAGTGGCTTCCTGTCTCCACTGGGAGTTTCATTTCTGTCCTCTGAACCTCGGGGGGCCCATGAGGCGTCAGCAGAGACTGCTGAGCCCAGAGGGATGGGACAACTCGCTACATGGGCTCCTGGGCGGAGCCCAACCCTCGGGGCGGAGCCCAACCCTCGGGGCGGAGCCCAACCCTCGGGACAGTGCTCATTATCTGTGGCTTACAGAGTCTCATGGAGGGATGTGGGCGGGGAGGACAGACTCACCCACCACCTAGAGACTCTCAGAGGCAGGGTTCAGGCATCAGCCCCCGCCTATGTTACCCACAGTTCTGAGGCCACGTTGCATGCTGCCATTTCAAAGAGACACCCAAGGCAGGCAGGTCGCTAAAGGTGGACGTGCAGTGGTTGGGAGAAGGGGAAATGGACACGGTGGGTGGCTCGGGAGGCACGGGGTTTGCTTGTGGGGTGATAGGGATGCCTTGGGGAGGAAGTGAAATTGGTGGCTGTGTATGAGAGTGACGTCACAATGTCACCGTACTGCCTGTTTGGATGCTGTGTGAATCTCAGCTGAATTAGAAAGTAAGATTGTGACCCTCCCCTGGCCCCCAGCAGCCCTTAGGAGGGCACACCTAAGAGGAATGTCCTAGGCAGCCACCTAGCTCGGTCCGCAGCAGCCCAGCCCTGGCCTGGCAGACGACACCAGGAGCACCTTCTCCATACTGGGTGCTAGTCTGGTCTGCTCTCTGGTGCCGGAGGGCCCGGGCTCTCATTGGTTCCCATCAGCATCAGGTTTAAGGGCATTTGGAATAGGGACAGGAAGCCTGGGCTTTGCAGGGCAGATGGAACTTGGATGACAGCTGCATTGGCAAAAGCTCTGGCGTGGATTTAGCACCCAAGCGCCCTGAGACCTCCCAGCTTATTTGTGTGTGTGTGTGTGTGTGTGTGTGTGTGTGTGTGTGTGTGTGTTGGGGTCATGTCAACTTCCCTTGCTGAGTTTTGTTGAGTCAGTGCACAAAGGTTAAAATACTTTTTAACCTCTCATGCCCCCCCAACACCCCTCCCCTCCCCTCTCCGTTTCCACATAAGCCTGGGTCCCAAGCCGACACCACAGACTATGAGAGACAGATTGATAAAGTAAGTCACTAGGCGAGACAGAAAGTCACTTTACCACAAACAGCTCCAGGGGGCAATGGCTTTTGCAGAAATGGAGTTAGAGTTAAGTCTATGGGTCCCTGGACCCTCCTGGAGGTGGGGGCAGGGAGTCTTGAGGCTGAGCTGGAAGTCAGAGGAACCCCGGGCTGGAAGCCAGGCCAGCTGGAGGCTCTGCCCAACTTGGTCCCTGATAGGTTGACCATTTTGGCTGCCAGTCCCTTGTAGCTTCTCCAGGGGGTGGGGGTGGGGACATCTGTGGTAGTCATCTAGCCCACAACTCTCTGGCAGATGGAGAAACTGAGGCAGGGAAATTTAAAGGAGAACCTGAGCTCTGGTTTCCTAACTTGGAGCCATTCTTTTCCACTTGACAGCAGCAATCCACTTCATGTTCCCAAGTATAAATTCTGCACAAGGGCTCAATCGACGCTCACTCTTCTTTTCTAAGCTCAGATTCTGCTCTAGTCCCTTGAGGGCCCCTGGACCTCAGAAAACCCTGCTATGGSTTGAAATCTCTCTCTCTCTCTCTCTCTCTCTCTCTCTCTCTCTCTCTCTCTCTCTCTCTCTCTCTCCCTCTCCCCCCCCTACGGTTTTTTGAGACAGGGTTTCTCTGTATAGCCCTGGCTATCCTCGAACTCACTCTGTAGACCAGGCTGGCTTCAAACTCAGAAATCCACCTGCCTCTGCCCCCCAGAGTACTGGGATTTAAGGCGTGTGCCCCCACTGCCTGGTGAATTGTGTTTCTCAAAAAGATACAGAGTACACAGAGCTCTCTCCCAGGTACTTGTGGCTATGGCTTGTTTGTTACTGTTTTTGAGATGGGGTCCCATGTGTCCTAGGCGGGCCTTGGACTTGCTGTGTAGTCAAGGATGACCTTGAACTTCTGACTTTTATCTCTTCACTAGGGTTCTTGGATTACCAGCAAGCACCACCACTTCTGGCTAATTTGTGCTGGGAATGGAACCCAGGGAGGGCTCTATGAATTGAGAGCTACATCCCTGGTCAGCGTATATGGCATTTGAGAGAGAAGTCCCTCCAGACATCATTAGGTTCAGATGAAGTTCATGGGTTGGGGCCTCCTCTGATATGGCTGACATCCACAGAAATACCCAGGGAGAAGACGGTCCATGAAGACAGAGGCAGAGTCACAGACAAAGGGTATGGAGGATGGCCTTGGTGTCATGGATAAAGGTTCTCCTGGTAGGCTACAGTGAATATGCAAATGGCTCTGCCGACATCTTGATTTCTGCCCCGTGATATCCAGGACTTGGGAATGAGAAGTGCTTGCTGGTTTAAGCCATCAACTTGGGGTGCTATAGGATGACCCTGGAAAGTGAATCCACCCCCTCCAATACATCCAAACTCCAGCCATCTCTGTACAGAATCCTTTCCTGTGAGAAGGCTTTCTGGACATTCTCCAAGTAGAGGTGGTCCTCGTGTGCCCCCCCCCACACACCCTGGAGGGCAACCCAGAATGATGCTCTGAATGTCTAAATGCCCCCAATTCTAACCTGTCAGCAGATGTGTCTTAGTCCTTCTTGAGCATCCCATGCAAGCACTCCACAACCAAGCTATAAACCCAGCACTTGGCCCTCTAAGTGCCTTCCGTATCTAATCTCACGCGGAGCACAAGTTCAATAAACACAGAATGAAGGAATGAATAAAAAGAATCCTCTTCTTTCCAGAAGGTTCCAGAAGGTTCCTAATGCCCCACCTGTCACTCATCAAGATCACCTCCCAGGCCTTGACTTGCCCTCCTTGTGCCCAGCCACAGCATGCCAGCCGCTCTGCAGTGGGGCCAGAGCTCAGCTAATGGTAAGTGACTTCGTCCTGAGTGGCGGGGAGCCCATGGTGGCAGGATTGGCAGCTTGGCAGGCAACGTGAGCATGACGGATGGTTCTGCATCATGGGCCATTTTCAACTCATTCCCGGACGCCAGGGCCTTCTGGGAAGGAGAGCAGTAGACCCCCGTCCCTGTGCCCCTTTCAGCCCTTTCTCTGCCCTCTCCTCCTTTCCAGACCTAAAGGCCCTGCTCAGCCCTGTAGGCTAGGTGAAGGGAGAGGCAGTGGATGGGTTATTTGTTGTTCCTAGTCCTGGGAATTGAAGAGGCATTCCTGTCCCCCACCATTTTTTCCTGCCAGCACGCTTTCATTCAGAGAGTGATGTGACAGCCACCCATTTGCTGTCCCTTCTTTCCTGTGGATGGCCTGACCTGAAGAAGTAGTGCAGGGTCTCTGTGCTGTCTGCATGCGATCCCTGCATCCCAAGAAATGTGATGATCCTACTCTAAGATGAGAAAAATAGTATCCGAAGATAGGACTGGCTACCGGAGTTGCTCAGAGGGCCATGTGGGTTCTGYAACTTGCATGAAGGACTGCCTGTCTTACAAGTCCCTGTTTGTTCCCTAGAAGGCACAAAGCAGGTTGGAGAAGCAACAGGGTCACCTCGAGTTTCTCCCTCCACCACCCATGGCTCTGAGAGAAGCAGGGCAAAGGTTCCAACTTGCTGTCAAGGTTTCAACAGGCCAAGGCCAGCCTGGGATAGCTCAGGAAAGAGGAGGCTGCCAGCAGAGGCCAAGCCATCATCTGCCTCAAGTGGTTGTGACATGGGGCAGAGATACCCATGTCCCTTAGGTGTGACCTGCCAACCCAGTTACCTTTCCAGGCCCCATTCTTGTTTAGGTCATGTGTGCTTAGCTCTGCCCAGTCCTCCTTGGACACTAGGAAGTAAGTGATAAAGAGTTGGAAGTGAGAATGGGGGTGAGGCTGGCGATCCGTAGTAGCTCTGTGAGCCCAAAGAAGCACTCCTTGGGGAGTTGACACAGGAATGGAGACACCAGAAAGRGCCCTTTTGGGAGGGGCAAACCAATAGGGTCCCTACAGACAGAYGTCTGCTTGGCATCTTGCCTGTCTCAGCCTTGGGCGGGAGGGGAGGGTTGAGTTGTGGTTTGGCAATGGCCGACCCCAGCWTGGGAAAGGGGAAGTTTACAGGAAGGCTACCAGTTCCTGGAAAGGACAGTAAATTAACATAATAGGGCTCTGTGACTGGTGACAAGGGATAAAACATGTGGTTCTAAACAGCCCCATGTGARATTGTCAACAGGATGAATGGGAGGCAGGACAGAGGAGAAATAGTGGGAGGAGAGGTGTCAGAGAGGTCAGGGGCAATCTGTGGGGCAAAGGCCTCCTCAGCTCCCCTTTCCTCAACTAACCTTGGGCAGGACTGCCTCTGCAGGCCCCTTGCTTCCTTGGCACCCCAACCTCCACCTCCCCACAAAGCCTTCATGAGCATTGCCCCATGTTTTATGGTGCCCTTGACACCCATTCTGTATAAGTGCTTCCAGCCCTAAGCCACAACAGACAGC
>BDUI01012925.1:32760-47022 GCA_002335545.1 Apodemus speciosus | reverse complement strand
GCCCTTCTAGAACATTCCAGAACCAACCATAGTAAGGTTGCCTCCAAGATGCCAACTTCCATTATTTTGGGTTGGCTGGGGCTGGGGGCCAGCCTGAGGTGGCATGCTCACAGGTGGCCCATGGAATCAGACTGTTGGTGAAGGTAAATCCTCACCTCTTAGGCTTCTTCTGCTCTGTGTGACACAGAGTCTCTTGGTAATGCCACCATGTAAGCTCTGCCATTTCCAAAGTGACCTGGTGCCGAAGTCCTCAGTCTCAGAGCCTGTGAATGGAGACCACCCAGGAACATCAGGGATGTGAATGTAGCAGTCACTGGAAGGGGCTCCCTCCTTGTTGATCCCAGAGTAATGGAAGCCAGCAGGGGATGCTGTGCCTAGGACAGATCAGCTTCTCAGTGAATTCATCAGTACTAACCAGCCTGCGGCTCCATGCCTGAGCCCAGGCCTTCTGCCTCCAACTTKGTAAGAGAGAGAGAGAAAAAAAAGACAATACAGAAGTACCTTATCTTCCTGTGACAAAGTATTGTGTGTGTTTGCTCACACATGCATGCACACACGTCTATGTACATGTGTTCTTCCCTACAGCTGCAGGACAAGAGTGAGAGTTAGAGTTAGAATTAGTAAGAGTTAGTGACCAAAGACCAATAGTTTCTGGAGCCTGGACCTCCACTCTGTCTTCCAAAGAACTCCTCCCCATTGCTGCTCTGCCTGCCCATGCCTCTCTCATGAATGCTCTTTTTTTCCCCCCAGAAGCTTTCTTCTTCTTGGTGTTTTGAAGCTCTCTAACCTGCCACTCTCCAGCTGTACTCTCTCTCCTCTGTGGTGGAGAGTTCAAATCTCCCTCTCTCTCCACTGTGTCTCTAAATCCCACACCCCATTAGGAGCAGTTCAGAGGTCAGACTCACTCAACAGGAGGTAGGAGTGGGTCTTGTACCGTGCCAGAGGAGGCCAGCTGTGCCAGAGGCAGCCAGCTGTGCCAGATGAGGCCAATGGCACAACAAATTGAAGCATATGGAGATGCCAGCCATCCCAGTGTCCCCAGCATGGCTAGAACCCTCCACTAAACAATGCTGGACACAGCAGGGACTGCCTCCTTGTGCAGGACTGACCTGACCTGCCGTCGAGCCTGCATTACCTGGGGATTGTTTCTCAGAGTGACCAGTTGACAGCAGCTGGGGATATCCTTTCTACCAAAATTCCAGATCACGACATAGGAAGGACAAATGTTACTTCTGTGTGCACCCCTGACTATGGAACTAGGCACAGTTTGGGTGAAAAGCTGATAGATACATTGCTGGGTGGACCAGAGTAGGAGAACTTGAAGCCAGTACTCAGCCTTGAATTTATCAAAAGATGTGGCCAGACACCAGGTGACCCTGCAAAATGCTGTAGTAGGCACACCCCGCCCACCATGTGGACTTTCTGCCAGGTCCCAGCACACCTCTGTTGGAACCAATTCCCACAGAAGGTGATGACATCACAGAACATGTAGAGATGGTTTTCACAGCATGGCCAGTCCCCGGCACGTGCTGCCCATAGACAGTGAGACCAGTGCTAACTGTGGTGGGAGCAGCTGCCTGGGGCAGGCCACAGGCACGAAGGCTCTGCAGTAGGTAGCCATAAACCAGCCTTTCCCAGCCAGCCACAACACTGGCTGACAAGTCTAATTAATAATTAACTTTTTAATTAAATATCAATTTGAAGCAACACACGTGCTGCCTCTTGCAGTTAATRTCTTGCCCTTCCTTTCCTAGAGAGTCTGTTGAGGTCAGGGGGMGTGGTAGCATCCTGTGATGGAGGGGTTGAGGCGAGAGCTAGAGAGTATTGTAGCAAAGAGACCTCACCCGTGGCCATAGGGATCTGGACCAGCAACACATCCCCAGTCACACACAGTAGAACCTCTTCTCTTTACCTCCAATCCTCTCCGAGGCTCATGCTGGGCCAGGGAAGCTGGAGTCACGATGAACCTGTCTCTGCCCTCCGTGAGTAGCCTGGGCCAAGACAGATGGAGAAGCCTCAGGACACAGAACAAGAGAGGATGATCCCCAAAAGAGAAGGCACAGGGATGGGGGCTCTGGCTGGCCTGGGTGGGGAAGGGCAGGTCATAGATCTTGGGTGGGAGCCAAGAGGAGGAGAACCCCATGCAGCCCTGGTGTCTAGAGACCATGGCTGCACCCTAGCCACCAACCCAGATCCTACAAACTACTCCAGGGGTTTCCTGACCGGCTGCTTGGGTGACCGCAGGCGTAACCACGGCGCCTGGGGGCTTGAGAGCCTGGCGGTGCCAGGTTCCTGCTTTGGGGTGTGACAGCATAGTGTGGTCGGCGGGCAGGTGGCCCCGGCCAGTGCTGCCCTGAGCCCATGCTACGGACCTTATGGAGCGGAACCTGTCCCAGGGACAAGCCAAGGGGAACCAGGGCCTGAGACACGACACGGGAGGCAGCTCAGTCAGAAGAAGCTGCTCAGAGGGGCCTGAGGCCACGCTAAGCTTGGGTGGTCTAGCCCGAGATATGTGGAGTTTGTGGTGGAATCTACGGCCTGTGGGAGGGACTCCAGGAACAGCCACATCCACCTGGCGGTCTGCTCCTGTGGCAGCCACTCTCCTGGGATGGCTGTCTTCACTGTCTGGGTTCACTGCTATGACCAAGGCCCGGACACAAGGGTCTTGAGAGTGACTATCGGAGTGTCCCCAGAGCCAGGGAAAGAGAGAACAGGGAGAGGTGTAGGAACAGACCACAAGGGAAGAGACAAGCCTGTGGCCTCCAGCAGTAAGACACTCCATGGGGGGGCGGCTGTGTAGGCTGCTGGCGTCAGCCTCTTCTGTGACACTCTCCTGTCTGAGTGCTGCTGTCAGGTCCACTCCTCACAGGACGCCCTCCAACCCTGCTCCCAGCCACCACCTTCTGGTCTCTCCTGTGTTCTGTATCCCATCCTTAGATACACTCAGGGGACCTGCATCTGCCCAGGTCCTGCCCCAGGCCAGGCACTCGGTGTCCTCTCTGTGACACCCGAAAAATGGGCCCCCTAGGCATGGAGCCATTGGAGAAGATGGAGATAAACTGGTCCCTCCACCAGCTCTTCTGTGTGGTCCTGTAAGGAGGGGAGGACACTAAGATATCCCTACCCTGGACTTTCACAGGACAAAGGAACTCTCAAGAAGAGAGTGAATGAAGGACTCAGGTGGGCAAATGGCTTTGGGTGATCTGAGTGGACCTGTGCTGTCATCTCCAGGGCTTTGTGAGAAGGAGTACAGTCAGAGACCCAAGGACGCTGGATGCCAGCTCTGAAGCTAAGAGAGGCCAGGACGGACCCTTAGATCCCAGGAGAGCCCGGCTGACAGTATACCGTGGACAGACAGGATAAGGTTGTTACATAAGCATCAAACTCATTCTTTGTCACAGATGCAAGGGAAGGCTCCCACAGGCTCTGAAACTGGGGTTGTGGCCACCTCTAGATCAGGCTTACCTTGTGGTTGCCCTTATCCCAGCCCCTCAGGAGGCTGACTGAGGCAGGAGGATCACTTGAGCCAGGAGCTTCCGGGCCTGTTCAGGCAACATAGCAGAACACTATCTCAAGAGTTTTTTTTTTTTTAACCCAAAAAACAAAAAGTTTTATAAAAGTTACGAACATACGTGAGTTTTCCATCCGTTAGCCAGCTGTCTTTAGCACAGCCGCTGGTGCAGAGTGGGGACACACACTGTAGCTGTTCTATTTTGTGCTCTTTTGTATGCTTTGATGTTGCCAGGAGTATGAGCTGGGACATTCCAGTCTCGCCATGGCTTCAACTCAGGAACCACCAAACATGGGAGGGGCTATGACACCGCCCCACCACTAATGGGGACCAGTTCCAACTCTGCTTAGCCTGGGGAGGGGTCAGTATTCCCTGGCCACTGAACCTCATGATCCTCTGTGGCCCACAATTGGAAAGGAGAGGGAAGGCGAGGCCAGTCCTCCTGGTAACGAGAACAAAGGCCGTGGTTCCACCCAGCCGCCAGGTCCAGGCCCAGACAGGATGTGGGACTGTGGGTGCCAGGGGCCAGGGAGGGGACAGATTGATGCCTAATGAGATGGCGTTAGTTTGGGAGGATGGAGAGCTCTGGAGCTGGGTGGTGGGAACTAGAGTGGGACCCTTGATAGGTTTCAAGCCACTGACCTGCACCTTGAAAAAACGGTTGAAATGGTAGATTTCATGTTGCATGTACTTTTCCACGGTTAAGATAACGGGGGAGCAGGGAAAGAGGGGCCCTGGGTGAGCTGGAGGCCGCCACAGAGAGCAGAAATGATGCCCTGGAATCACTGAGATCGAGCAGCCCCACCACAGCTCCCGAGGAAGGAGTAGCATATACTAAGGTCGATGTCCTGGGCCTTTGGTTCAGACCTGACCTGAGGGAAGACTTAGGTCTCCTTCTAGCACCTTCCCCTGCACCCTCAGAGGTGACAGTTACGGCTGCATGTGTGCTGGCACTCTCTGCTCAGGGCTTCTCTGGGAGAGATCTGACTGCCCCATTCTCCAAGGTGTGGTGGGAGGTCCCTGCGGAGGGCTGTTTGGCACTCTAGTGTCTCTCAATTAGCAAGATACAGTCTCTCCCAATTATGTAAACATTCATGGTGCACTAGAAGCTTCTGGAGGGCATCAGCTAGACTCCTGGCTGAGCTGGGCTGTCAGGGGGGGTGTCAACCTGTCACAGCAGGCAGGTTGACTGGAGGTATCTGGCACTGCCTACCACCCTTCCCCAGTGGACAGAGAGGAAGTCCCCAGACCAGCGGGAATACCTCTGGGCCCGTGGCAGACTGGCTTCAGCAGGCTGTGAGGCAGGCTTTGGTCTGCTGGCACCTGTGTGGCAACCATCGGCCCCGCTGGAATCCTGCTCAGCTCTCCATTCCGCAGGGTCCTCCCTGTCCCTAGGCCTCTCCTCCATCTCCATCTCCATCTCCCTCTCCGCCCTGGCTCTCTCTGATCTCAGTCTCTCTGCAGTCCCAGCACCCACACCCCCTTAGCCCACTCCCTTATCTGGGTCCCCGCACAATCCAGGGAGCCCATCCCCATGACAACAGGGCAGATGGCCCTGYGATAGTGCTCTCCCTCCCGCCATGGCTCAATCCGTCTTTGAAATTAAATCAGCTGTGATAACATCAAGGGCCAGAGGGAGGGGAGGCTGCCGGTGCCCCACCCACCCCTCCTGCTCCGGTGAGGGGATCAGGGGGCAGAGCAGCTCACGGTGGGGTCAGGTGACCTTAGCTAGGTCTCTTGCCCCTGAAGCCTCAGTCTCTCCATCTATAAAACAGGCTGAGCCTTCATATTTATTGCTTAGGTCAGTGGAAAGCTTGGGGGCACTGGGCAGGCCTGATGCCCTTCAGCCCAGATGGACATTAGCCCTCTGAAAGCCTACCTGGCCAGGCCTTGAGACAGAGAGCAGCTGCCCGGAGCAGAGGGTGCAGACAGCTCTCATGCCTAGGCAATGGTATCCTACATGTTATATACTCTACAATACCAATCTGTGTTGTATACTCTGCAATACACAATGTCTGCATCAGGGTTAGGCCCCTTTGGACAATCAGGGCCTCTGCCGGGCACAGCAGCTTGGGAGTAGAGCACACAGAAAGCAACCATCCAGCCTGAAAGCGCCTTTGAGGCTGGGAGAGCTGGATGGGTGAGTCAGGGTGGAGAGTGCAAACAGGGGAGACTATAGCTGAGGTGGGGAGAGAGGTAGCAACGAGGGGACTGGGTGGGGCTGTAAGGGTCCTGGGAGGAAAGAAGCTGGGATGCTGGGCACAGCTTGTGCAAATGTCCTGGGGCAGGACTCTGCAGGGTGCTGGTAAGGGCAGTGAAGAGGCCTGTGAGGCTGAAACAGAACAAAGGGGATGTCAGAGGTTGTGGGGCTGGTGACACAAGGCCTCACAAGGCCACCACCAGGATGGTAGCTTTTACCAGTCTGAGTACTTCATAACACCCTTGATATCTTACTTTTAGGTTTCTACAAATTCATCTGGCTGTGGGGCGAGGTTAAACAAACAGGGTCAGAGGAAAGGGTGGGGCGTCCAGGTAGAGACAACAGGAGCAGCTCAAGCAGCGGGGTACAGATATACGTTGAGCCCAGACCCTCATGGACCAGAGGGCAGAGTGGGTGTGGTCTGTGGTCAGCTAGTCCCCATGTGAGGCCCTTTCAGAGAGGTAAGATCGACATGGGTGAGGCACGGGCAACCAGTCCCGGGTCTAGGAGACATTTGTCCTGGGCAGAATATCCTACCCAGAGAGGCTTGTTGAAGACACCCAGGAGACGGACAGCGGACTTTTCGGGAGGAATTTAGTGAGCTGGAAAGAGACTAGCAGGTCTTGGTCCCCACACGGGAGCACCTTGAGATGGGATTCCCACAGAAAGCCAGAGTRGATGCTGCCCATGGCTCCCAGGAAGTGCGGCCCAGCAGAGAGGACAGTGTGATGCCAAGCAATACTCTAGGGAGACAGAACCAGTTTAAGATTCTGGCTTTATTCTCTGGAAGCATCCCTCTAGCCTGTGGTATCACAGCAGGCGACCCAGCCTTCAGGGCCTCAGATCTTCCTTCTGCAAAATGGGCAAAGACATTGATGTTGGGACCCAAGACCGAGGATGTGAGGCAGCCCCGAGGAAGGGTTGGGAACGCCATATCTCGTCTGGGCTGGAGACAGAGAACACACACCCTGACACTAAGGAAGGGGAAAGCCAGTTGGTCCCTGGCACCAGGACTCTTGGGATACCGGAATCCCTGAGTCTGGCAAGCACCCCGATTTCCTTTGGGCACCCGCCTGGAGCGTGYGGCTGCTGTTCAAGGCTGCTAGTCTGTAATTGGATTTGCCCAGCAGCTGGCTCCCCTAAGCAGGCCCACTTGAGGCTGCTGTAGCTGGCCAGTGATCGGGGACATTAGCAGGTCAACAGGGGCAGAGGTCAGGTAGTGAGTGCCATGGGGACTTTGATAAAGTTAGTCCCCAAGCAGGGCTGGGAGCTTGGGCTCTGCCTTCTGTGTCCCCCAGCTCCCTTTCCCTAACCAGTAACGTGGTTAGCTGCCTCCAGCTGCCGACCGGCTGAGAACCTCTGAGGCGTGTTCCAGAGAGCTGCAGCCAGGAGCTCAGGGTCAACAGCTTCTGCGGTCACACTTGCGGCCCTTGGCTGGCCCTGACGATCTTGGGATACCTGGCTTCCTAGAGATAGAAGAAGGTTCTCTCAGTGGCCTGCACCCCTTCCCAAATGGTCCTCTCCCTAGTATTGTGTGGAGAAATAGGAGACGTTCTTCTCTGGGCCTCTCAGTTAACCAGGCTCCCTCAGAGCCTCCTGACCTGTTGTTTCTCCACCATGAGCACCAGAACATCCCTTGGGCCTGCRGTCCCCTGGGACTCTGTATTTTACTTCCTTTCTCTCTGCAACATGGGCCGGGCCCATTCCGATGCTGGGGTTTACATATAAGCAATCTCTGCTCAGATCATGATCCACTCGGCCCATAGGACCTGTCCCCTACCTGGGAGCCACACTCCATCACTGGCCGGTATAAAGCCYGAGGCCAGGGCTCCTTAGTGATTGTTGCAACACCCAGGAAGCAGGCGCTGTCCAAGCACACCTGCCCTCCCTCACTGTGGCAATGGTCATCACGGGAACTGTTTAAAGGCAAGTCCCCCCCCCCACACACACACTAACACCTGGGATGGAACGCTAGCCCGGTTGTCTGCCAGTTGTGTAACCCTTCCCTTTGCCTCAGTGTCTCTTGCATAATGTGGAGTCAGGGACCCTGGTAGGGAGAAACYGGGGGCCATTCCAAGAAGTTCCTGATTCACTTCACTTGCCTCTTCCAGTCCTCCCAGCAGGGCAGCCTGCTCCTGCCCCRGGCCCTTTTCACATGCGCTTCCCATCACCAGCATGTTTTTCTGGAACTGTCAGCCCCTCATAAGATCTTTCCAGGCAACTTGGCCCAAGATCCCCATGCCCATCTCTCAACTGTGACACTACTGTCCCCACCCCGTCCAATGGTTCCCAGGACCAACCATGACCATAATCAGGGTGTGGACAGGGACTGCACCTGCTGCCCATGCAAGGGACCTGAAGTATTTGTAGAGAGAAGCATGATGGGAGAGTCACAGGGAGCAAGATAGGGATGCCGAGGCCTGGGGCGGAGTGGTTAGGCTACAGAGCTTCGCGGTGGAGATGAGGCCAGAGGACTTCATGATCGGAGCAGGAGCAGCCACGAGGTTGAAAGCAGGGCAGGAAAGACAGACGTGAGAGCCTGGGTCTGGGATGACTGCTACTTGGTGAGTGAGTGAGGAAAAGTGAGAACTGAGCAGGAGAGCCTGTGGGGATGGTGGTCGTCCTGGAGGAGGGACATGAGGACAGCAGGTCAGGTGGGGCGTGACCGTAACAGGACGGTGCAGGTGACGGGGGTTAACGACCACCTAAAACCCGGCCCTGGGCTTCCTGTGAGAAATGGCTGGGGCTGGGCACGAAGGCCACACGTTCCTGAGTGTGTCTGCGGAGCTGGGGCAGCCACCCYGCGGGCCTGCAGTGACACGCCCCACCCCTAAGGATGGGAGAGGACTCTACACAAACTCACTTGGCACATTTATTAACCACTAGGTTGCGACTACTGTGGCCCCTTGTGGCCCCCCTAGGCTGGCCCAGGGATGGGTTAGGTGGCTGTCACTTGCTGTCCACCCTCATGAGCTTCTCCTTGCCGTTGACAGTTACTGACCGGAGCTTTCCGTCTTCTTCCACCTCCACACGCTCTTGGCCGTTCTCGACGATGCGCTTGGTCGTTACTTTGCGGCCGTTCACCATCTCGGTAGATGACATCACGGACTTGAACCCYGAGCTGCCGGGACCGGAGCCTCCGAAGGCAGTAGAGGAAAAGGTAGAGCGGCTGCCCCCACCRTGGCCCAGAGTATTGAAAGACGAGAAGGCTTCCATGAAAGCTGGGAACTCACCGAAGCCCGAGGAGAAGACTCCACGTAAACCATGGGACCGGCCTCGGTCGCTGAACGGGGTGTCCCAGAATTCGAAGGAAAAAGGGTCCAGTCCCCCGAAGAACTCACGAAAGATATCCTCAGGATTTCGGAAGGGATAGCCAGCACCGAAGGGACTGCTGTGCGGGACACTGGCACCGCCACCCGCTCTCCAKCCATCGCAGCCTGCCCGGTCRTACACGGAGCGCTTCTTAGAGTCTGACAAAACTTCGTAGGCTTCGGAAACCTGTTTAAACTTCTTTTCGGCCTCTTCTTTGTTGTCAGGGTTCTTGTCCGGGTGCCACCGCAAAGCCAGCTTTCGATAGGCCTTCTTGATGTCCTCAGGGGAGGCACTTGATTGTACACCCAGCACTTCATAGTAGTTGGCCATGGTAAGGGCGGGTGGTGGGGGGCTGGGTGGTATTGAGGACTGAGGAAGTCTGAGGCGAGGGGCTGGGGTCCTCCCTCGGGCGGGGGCCTTGCTGGAATCTGCTGGCTTCGGGTGGTGAGAGTTTAGCTTTCCATCCTCCCTTTCTCAGGGACAGGTGGAGCCTCCACTGAGAGGGGCTTGGGGGTAGGGACAGTGCCGCTCTGGGCCAGGCCACGGTGGCCCCTTCCAAGCTGGGGCCAGGGCCCTTTGTGACATAAGCACGGAGTAGCCAGTTCCCCCACCCCCTCAGCCAAGCGCCACACATCACAGAGCTGTGGTGAGGCTGATCTCTGTGGTGGGCCTTCACTGTGAGTTTGGCTACACGGAAGCTGTTTGCTCTGCCCTGGGAGCCAAAGGGGAGAGGCAGGGGGTCAGCGGCGGGGTTGGGGCAGTGACACCAAAGTTAGGGGGCAGCGAGGAGGAGCRAGGGCTCCTGGGATTAATCTCCTGAGTGGAGTCTCCTGGGTTGCTGTGAGAGGTTGAGGAGGCCCCAGGTAACTTGGGGTACCTGGAGACAGAGGTCTAGTATATTTGTGCCCTATTATCTGTAGATTCTCAGGGGTATTGGGAAGGTAGGCATGTGCGGGACACAGCCAGCCCACAGCGCACGATCAGTAAAGATTTGTTAAATGAATGAGGCTCAGAGACACACAGCCACAGCTTAGGGTCGTGCAGCAAATCACCAAGGGAGAAGGAAACTGGAACCTGCGGCCGTCTGAGCAGTGGTGGCCAGTAAGGAGAAGTCGCATTCCATTTAACTCAGATATAAACGATTAATACAAAGTACGGGTGACAAGGACAGAGCCCCCAAAGACATGCCTCCTCTTAATCTTTGGAAGACTGTAGAAACAAGCTCATCCTAGACTTGGAGGACACTTGTCCTCTTGAGTAGGCAGTATGAAGGAGGAGACAGACCCTGACACAGCTTCAAGGAAAGCCCGTGCCGTGGGTGGGAGCGCAGCATAGCGGGGTGCTAACGGACGAGAGGTTCTGTGGTGTCACTGGCCTGGCTGTCACAAGACACTCCAGGTGTGTGGTCCTCAGCTCATGCTGTGCCGTGGGGTCCTGTTTGGACCAGCACTGACCTCTCCCTGCTCCAGTGTCCTCCTCCTTCYGTCTCCCAGTGSCCCTGGGCTCCCAGGTGCAGACAGCTTGCRGGGGCCACGGTAGTTCTCTTGAGTCCCAGAGGCCAGGAAGGACGACAGAGTCTGGGGACATGTCAGGTAACGGTCGCCAATATCCACCTTCATCTCCCCAAGGGCAGGACAGGCTCCATGCTCCACACCAGTGCTCGCACACTYGCTAGCCCAGGCTGCTGCTGCTGGCTTCAGGGGACGGCTGCACAGGCTCCATTGCGGTTAGGGATGGAGGTGACGGGACCTAATAGCAGGAACAGAGGCCAATGATGCCAATGAGGGTGGTGCTCTAGGAAGGTGGAAGCCATGTGTCTCAACTTGCCATGGTGGTGACACACACCCAGCAGTGCCCTCCTCATCTGCCCACCCTGCAGGGGCTGCCAGAGCTCAGTCTCCCAGGCCTTGTTAGTGGGGCCCCTGAAAGGAGGGGCCAGAGACCCCAGGCTCCAGAGTCACCGCAGGCTTCTGTTGGTGTGCTGTGGACCGCTCTCACCCGGCTCTGTGTCTGYTGGGTGGGAAAGGCCCTCCCTTCTACCATTCTGCAAGTTTCAAGGCAACTGCTGGAGCGGCGTGAGACTGCTGGCTAGAGGGGAGGAGGAAGCATCTCCACACCAGCTTTAGGTGGCCACAGTGAGTGACGTGGAGGCAATGGAGGTAGCATGATGAGGAGGAGAAGGTGTCAGGGCTAGAGATGATGATGGTGACGGGGGTGGTGGTGAAGGTGGTAGCAGTGGTGGCAGTGACCATGGTCACCATAGAGGTGACGAATGGCAGACAACACGGTGGTGGTGAAGCTCAGTCTGCATGATGGGATGGTGGTGATGGTGAAGGAGTGATCATGGGAAAGTGTGACACCATCAGAGGCGATGATGCTGGAGACGGTGATGATGTAAAGAGGGTGACCATGGCAACAGTGACTGAGGAGGTAGAGCCCGGGGCAGCAGTAGAGATGCAGGGTCCGAGGATGTCTCTAATGCTCACTGGAACTTGAGGAGACTGAACCACATGGTGCTGTTTATGATGGAGTGGATAACACAGGTAGGTGGTGGTGGTGAAGTCTGTGGTCCCCGTCCCGATGTCATCAGGACAGTGGTGCGCTTACAGTGTTGAGTCCAAGGGACTCAGGGTGACGATGTGCCCTGAAATCCTATCATTCCCCCAGCCCCAACCAGGCTCCTCTCCTGCCTTGCTGGCATCTCTGGGGCTGTTCTGTTCATCTCCCAGGAGGAGCCTTCCGGCCTCAGCTGTCTAGGTGAGTTTCCTTGCCCTCCTCATGCAGATGGAGTCTATCTGCCCAAGGGAGGCAGCGTAGAGACCCCATCACTGATGAAGCTCAGCTATTGSCCAGGACAGAGAACACCACAATGACCTGGGGGCCTCAGCACAGCCACTTAGCCTCACAGGGCAAAGGGGCCTTGACAGTGGAGGCCACTTAGGTGGGCCCTAAGGGAAGATACAGAACTTAGAACTGGACAGCCACTTGGTGGCAGCATGCCTAGGTCACTTCCCCTTCTACAAAGAGGTCCCAACTAACATCCTGGGGTCGCAAAGTCTGAAGTGTTTGGGATCCAAGTGGGAGGAGCGTAGCATCTGAAGGGCAGAACATGGCCAACAGGCTGGCCCACCAGCCAGGCCCTGTGCTCCTGATTCCACACCTCCGAGGTCCCTTCCATTCTGTAAATCTTCATCCTCGTTCACTAGTGGGATGGTGAGACCCCCTTCTTCTTCCTCCTCTCTGGAGATTCAACATCTGATGTCTCAAGTCCATAGTCTCAGAAAGGAATCTGGGAAAAGAAAGGACCTCAGATAACTAGGTGATGTCAGCAGAGCCCAGCTCAGTACAGAAGCAGGCCCAGAGAGGGCAGGGCACACCCAAGGTCACACAGCAGCCCCAGAAAGCCCTCCCCAGGCAAGCTGATGGAGGCTGATTAGGCAGCCAGAGGCCCCTCTGTCTCTCTAATTAATGGAGTGGCTTTTTAAAAGGATTCTAATCACCCCGATGCTATCTGCTTATCGCCAGAGTTCCTAATTAGACGGTCCTGGCAGGAACTTGCCTAATTCCCTCCAGCCTCTGTACTCCTGCCCAGGGGGGCAGCCCACCCACCCGTCCACCCCACCAGATGGGCAGCTGAGGGGCCTCCTTTCCTCTCAGGGCAAGAGGTGGCCAACTGCATTTCCTTCAGGATGGATGGGTGACAGGGATGGATGGATGGGCTGCTGGGTTGGCAGTGACAGGTGAGTGATGGGCCTGGATTACAGCTATGAGRATRGATAGATGAAAGCGTGAGCTGATAGACTGAGAGATAAGGCTAAACAGTGATTAAGGGTGCAGACTGCCAAGTCAGATGACCTGAGTTCGAATCCCAGCCCTGCCACTTCACAGCTGTACGTTCTAGGGAAAGTTGTCCAGCTTTGCTGTGACTCAGTTTCCTCATTTCACCTGTGAAATGGGGAGACTCTCTCCTCTCCCAGGGGTATTTGGCAGTGACTGAGGAGGACTGCTGCTGGCATCCTGTTCCAGGCAGCCATGTCACCCTACACAGCGACTCAGCTCCAGTGTTCAGCAGCGCCAATGCTGAGGGTTTGTTCCAAGCCCCAGACTGATCAGCCATTAGACACAGTTCTGCACTGTTCTGTGCAAAGGCAATGCCGTCGTCACTGTGGACAGTCTGACTACACACAGGACCTGGGGACAGCTCATTTCTCAGTTGAAGGGAAGACTGGAAGTGTGAGGGTTCCCAGCAGAGCAGCCCGGGCTGTGCCTGAGGTACCCTCAGAGGTGGAGAGCAAGGGGCAGGGCCACGTCCAAGCTTGGAGTGTGGACAGAGCCTGGGAGGCCTTTGGAAGATTAGGAGCAGGGTTCAGTCAGTTGTAGGTTCTAGGAGATTCTCTCCACAACCATCATACTGAGCGTGAGACCCAGGTAGCAGATGTGGAAAGGCTGGACACAACGGAGTGAGGATGGATTTAGACACCTGGTGTCCCTATTCTCTGGCGGCCGATATGAAACAAAACCATTAGGTTGGCAAATTTTGARTTACAGGTTCAAGTGTATGAAGACCCTTGTCTTGGTAAACCACTAGGCTCTCACCCCACAGGGGTAGGGACACCAACACTTCTTGCTGCCTTGTGTATAGCAGTAAATAGAACAGATTGCTTAAGCCCTTTAAAAAAATGGATTCATTGATTTTGCTCATGTGTTTGGGGATTTTGCCTGCATGTATGTCTGTGCACCACATGTGTGTAGTGCCTAAAGAGGCCAGAAGAGGGCATGAGATTCCCTAGAATTGGAGTTGGAGATCGTTCTGAGCCACCATGCTGGTGCTGGAAATCAAACCTGGGTCCTCTGTGAGAACAGCCAGGGTTCTTCACTGCTGCACCACCTCTCCAGCCTGCTCACTTAAGCATCTTAAGGAAAACGAGCAACTATACCACATTAACTTTATACTGTGAACTATTATATTGCAGCAAAAATGAATGAATCAGAACTTTCCGTGTTAATGTGAATAAATATCTCAAATGTGATGGAAAGAAAGAAAGAAAGAAAGAAAGAAAGAAAGAAAGAAAGAAAGAAAGAAAGAAAGGGGTTTCTTAGTATCTGATACTGCAATAACACACCCCACTCACCTGATGTTTTGGTTGGAAAATATTAAATGGGAAATTCCAAAAATAAACAAATTCTGAGTTGCTTTATATCATAACTACCTACTCCCATTCTGCCCATAACACAGATT
>BDUI01012925.1:4934-25360 GCA_002335545.1 Apodemus speciosus | reverse complement strand
CAGAGTGAGTTCCAGGACAGCCAGGACTACACAGAGAAACCCTGTCTCGAAAAACCAAAGAAAAAAAGAAAGAAAGAAAAAAGAAAAAACCAAATCCCCAAAACAAAATAATAATAATAATAATAATAATAATAATAAATTTTGAGCATTAATCTTTCTATTGAAGTTATTTAACTACATTATGGAACATAACTACATTTGGAAGATAGGAGGAAAATTTCTATCCCATAGACGTTACCTTTTGTTAACTAACATCCAGGAAAGATTCTCCCCAGGAGTATCACAGTGACTGCAACTCAGTGTTGTGAATCTCATTTAAAATGCCTCAAAACTGTCCCTACCTGCCAGGTTCAGAACTTCCCAGACCAGTATGGTGTGCACGCCCAGTTCTTGATTGAGACATGAGGATCGGGAATTCCAAGGCCATCCTGGGCTACATGAGACCCTTCTAAGATATGTATAAATCTTCAGAACATTTCCATCTTCCCCACCAAAGCTTGCCGCCAATCCAGCGCTAGCTACCATCTCCCTAGATGCTGGTGTTCTGTCTCTGTGAACCCCTGGCTCTGGAGACCCTCAGGCCTAGGTCACCCCACTGTACTGTGGCTGGCTGGCTTTTCCTGGCATAGTGTCTGTTCAGTAGCATGTAGTATCAGTGCCTTCCTTGTGAAAGTCGAGTGGCCACCTTCTTTGGATAGCCTCAGGTTACCGTCCCTCCTTTCAATGGACCCCAGGGTCACTGCCACCTTTTAGCTTCAGTGAAGTGCTCCTGTGAATGTACCATGGAGACACCTTCTTTCCTTTGGGGTGTCTACTCTTGCTGATCCCCTACTTTTTAAAGACGTTTATTTTATACATGTGTTTGACTGCATACATGTTCACACATCTACAGTGCCTGAGGGGGCTGGAAGAAAGCAACAGACCTCCTATWACTGGGGTTACAGATGACTGTGAGCCGCCATGTTGTGGCTCACCACAGGCCTCTGCAAGAGTAGCAACTGCTCTTAACTTCAGAGCCGTCATGGCTCCAGCACGCCCAACCTTTCCTTAAACATAGAAATAATGATAATGATAATAATAATACTATTWTTATTATTATTGCTGTTGTTATTGTTATTATTACTACTATTTTTATTCCTTTTGTAGTCAGTATTGTTTTGTTTCTTTCCCCTTTTTTCTTTTGAGTGTGCATGCTCTTGGGTTTGTCAAGACTGTCTTGAAAAAATCTCTGGGCCCAAAGTGAGAGGTTTTGAGATAGCCATGGTACACTTGTGCCTTGGAATGACTGTGCACTGCCCTGTACCATTTTTCACTATCCTGCTTCCGCTCTCTGATGTAGAAGGAAACTTTTATGCTTGTTTCCAGTGTCCTGCTGACAGTTTATCTGGGGGAGGGGGAACCAAACTGGGTGATCCAGAGAGGTGGGTTGTACTAGTTGGTCTCAAGATTCTATCTTTAGGGTTAGGGTGTGGCGTGCCTGGCACTTGAGGCCTTGAGCTCCATCTCCAGCACTGCAGAACATAAGGAAAAAGATCCAATCTTTAAAACAAACAAACAAACAAGCAAACAAACACAACAGCAGCAGCAAAAACTTAAGTGCACAATGTGTATGGTATTGTCAAGACTCGGTGTCCCCAAGATCCAGATAGGCACAAGACGTAGGCTCCCGCTGGCAAAGGGGTCTGAGCTCTGAGCCTGTCTAGCCTTCATTAGAGAGACGAGGGAAGCGGGCCAGACTCTGGGTATTTTTATGTGAATCTCCTCATCTCAAAGCTCTTTTGCACAGATTTGGGTACCACTGGTACCACCTACTACCTTGTAAATCATAGTATATGTTTAGGCTCATCAGGGTCCCTGCAGATCTTCCTGTCCTCACAGCAAAAGTAGAGGTTTCAGTGGCCCATGGCAGTGGAATCGAGAGCAACTTTTCACTCACAGTTACATACACAACATGCTTAAAAACACTCACATGTAATACACACGCCCTCCCCACGCACTCACATGTAATACACACGCCCTCCCCACACACTCACATGTAATACACACGCCCTCCCCACGCACTCACATGTAATACACACGCCCTCCCCACACACTCACATGTAATACACATGCCCTCCCCATGCACTCACATGTAATACACACGCCCTCCCCCACACACTCACATGTAATACACAAGTTACACATTCCATTTTGCCTTAAACTTCAGACTAAGTCTGTTGACTTGCCTGTTTTTCCAGATAAAATTTGGAATTGTTTGGGTTTTATTATTATTATTATCTTCTTAAAAATCAAATTGTTTTGCCTCATAAACTCGTTGAGGACCCGCCCACCTTGGGACCGGCTCCACTCTGTCTGTCTTCTTCCCTGCCTCAGGTGAGCTGGTCCTATCCTGTGGTGGATGGCGACATTCTTCCCAAATTCTCCCCGGGGCTGCTGTCCCTGCCAGGCCCTAGGATTGATCAGTGAGACACCTCCCTTCCCCTCCCTTCCCCTCCCCTCCCCTCCTGCAGTGACAGTTCACCAGGAGACAGGAGCTGGCTGAAGACAGATCTGGTCCCTAAAGGTCACACAAGAGGTTTGGTTTCTACTATGGAAAATGGGTGTAAGAAGCCAGACTTGGACGTATCCCAGAAGAGGAAGGGAGGGAGGGCCTGAGCTGGCCAGCCCCACCTGGGTGCAAASAGACGGAACAAAGACCCGCTCCACCCTGGCTGCTCTGGTGCAGGTCCTGTGGGATCATAAAGACAGTGGTCACCCTGTTTAAGGCAGCCACTTGTGGTTCCTGGTCTGCCCGGGTGCCTTGTCCACAGAATCCTAATTCTTTACCGGTAATGACTGAGTGGTGGGAGGGGCAATGGTCTAATCACGCATGGAGGCAGGAAGACCAGGAGCCCCCGAGCCTGGACGCCCAAGTAGCTTGCTTGAGCCGTGAGCCTGTGGTCCTTAGCGCTCATCCCGCTAGCCTCTCTCACACCGGCCCCACGATGGCTTCTCCTCACAGGTAGACCCTAAGCTCAACAGGCAAGGATGCATGAAGAACAAACCTATTCAACAGGGAGAGGGGAACACCTCCCTCAAGAATGCTTTGGTGTTCTTGAGTGTACACAGAGGGAAGCCACTTACCTGCCGGCTTCCTCCTGGCCTGCCTCCCAGCACCTGAGACTGTATCGGGGACGAATGCTCGAAACTTTTGGGCTAACAGGAGAGAGGAAATAAGCCAGGTCATCATGGCCTCTTGTAAACTCACTCTGTGTTCTGGGCTTGGCTCCTGGCCATGGGGTCCTCTGGAAGGCTCCAGGTCTTCGATATGGGAGCGCCACATTCCAGATTTCAGGTTCTAGGCTTCATATGTTGGGGGAGGGGGTCTCGATTCTGACACTGGACTATAGGCCTTACTTCGGGGTTCTTGCTAAGTTCTAGGTTCTGAGTTCCAGGAGTGCTCTAGATGTAGAACCCAGCTCTGGACTCTGTGGTCCTGGATGTGAGGGTCCTGTGCTCTCAGCTGTTCATTTTGTATGTGAGGGCCCAGGCTCTAGACACTGTCTTTGAGCTATAGATCCCTAAGTTTTTGAGTCCAGAGCTGTGATTCTTGATTCCTGCGTTTAAACCACAGGTTCTAGAGCAGCGGTTCTCTGCCTTCCTAATGCTGCAGCCTCTAATTCAGTCCCTCATGATATGGTGACCCCCAGCCATGAAAATATTTTGTTGCTACTTTGTAAGGGTAATTTTGCTACTATTATAAAACATAATCGGATATGTAGGATATCTGATATGTGACCCCTATGAAAGGGTTGTTCTACTCCAAAAGGGGTGATGACCCACGGGATGAGAACCAGTGTTCTAGATGGTCCACTCAGAACTTGGGCCTGGCCTGACAAGTTTGCTCCAAGCCAAGAACATTCCCTCCTCTGAAGGGTGTAGGGGCTCCTGTTTGTCCTCACAGATGAGGCTTCCAACATCTGTAATTGTATGTGGCAAAAGGGGGTTGTCACCAGCACACACGCACGCTCACACACACACACACACACACACACACACACACACACACANTCACAGATGAGGCTTCCAACATCTGTAATTGTATAGAACAGAAGACCTATCTCACCAACACACACACACACACACACACACACACACACACACACACACACACACACATGCATAACCGATTCCTGAATACATCTGCCGCGACAGAAAGCTGCTCCAGAGCTTCAGTGTGGCTGTAGCCAGGAAGAGGCCAGCATGGTCCTGTGGGGGAGACACAGCAGCCCAGCTAAGTTTCAGCTTGATCCCTGTCTGGTTCAGGTGCCCATTCCACAGGGACAGATGAGGGCAGGGCAAGAGTAGCATGCCAGGGCAGTATCCTGAGGCCCAGGCCCAAGACTACACCTTGATGGACTGTAACACTTTGAACAAGGTGCAGGTTCTTGCTAAGATACTTGCTTTTCACTATGTGAGACAGTGAAGCAGTCAGATTCAGGAGAAAAAAACTCCAGGGGTGGGTGGATGTTGAGCAAGAATGTTGAAGGCAATGGTCATCAATGGGGACCCCAGTCAAGAGACCCAAGTGGCTAGAGGTGATGAGCAGAGAGAAGCAACTGACCAGGGACACATGCTCAGTGTCTTGAATCAAAGAGAAAGGGCTTTATCCAAGAAGGTGCGGACACACAATGATGACCAGGAGTCAGCTCAGAGGTCTCGGGCAAGACTACGGTTGACTGGGCATATTATGAGCCGTGGGTGACTCAGGACGGGTTACTAGGATCATAAGGTCTTCGGTGCTTGAGGGCTGAGGGTGGAGGAGAGACTGATGATCAGAAACTTATGGGCTATGTTGGAAGCAAGAGCACTAGTGGTCCTACAATGCAGTAACCAGATACACCAATTACTGGCTATTAACCAGGAACTAGTTAGGGAAGCTAGTGGTCAGGAGTGTGGGGTTTAGGGGACTTGGGAGGATGGGGGTGCTAGGATCAGACTTTGACACTTGTAACAGGATCATGCTGAATGGAGGTGAGCCCTCAGGGGCATTGGTACCAGAGTATCAGAGATGTGATCGTGAGAGGGTGTGGTTACTAGGCACGTGGATAGTTAGATGGTCAGAGGCAAGTGAACAAGGGTCATTGTTAAAGAGACACTGAGTGACCACATGCTGACTTCTCAGAGGGTAGGGTGGGGAGACCCACAGCATTTACGTGTTTGAAGTCAGGCTGAGCAATATAGAGAGCCTACAATTCACACACACACACACAATCACCACCCATGACACCACTGGAGGCCTGCATCTGTCCACACATAGGCCATGGAAACAACCATGATGAGACACAGATTCTAGACATGTGACTACTGCCAACTGCCAACATCACTGCCAGGGATGACTGGTGGCCCGTTGTGTGCAGGCTGGTGACTGGGCACATCGCTGACCAGATACATACCAGTGATGGGTTAGCAGTCACTCTCTGAAGGCACAATGGCGTATGCATTCATTAGGAATATTGGTAGCAGTGACTGTCCTGGATCATCGGTCAGAGACAGCAATCTGTGACAGGGTGATCAATTGCAGGTGAACAGATTTGGCAACCTGGTACCCTAGAAACCAGAACTGACCACACTGGAGGGAACTGAGTTGGGCCAGGTCAGCTATTGGCTCTAGGAAAAAGCCCAATTAGGTACCTTGCTTGGGCTCTCAGAAGAGCACAGGCTGAAGAAGAGTCCTGTCCATCCCCGTGGGCCCCAGGGGAGGAGGCTTTAGCCAAATGGGCCTTTCTCTGAGAGACAGAGACAGCTGACACAAGGCCACCTGACAGTTTAAACCCCACCAGGGCTGTAGGGGTCCCAGGGACCCACTCACTCGACAGGCTACACAGTCACAAAAAAAGTATTTTATTATTTTTAACAGTATTCACTTTAAAGGAATAAGAGGGTAGCATACAATTTTTACAGACAATATTTAAATGTTGTACACAGTTAACAATAACTTAGGTCACTAATTCAAAATAAAACAAGCCCAAAACATAAAAACAGAAAATACTGCCGATTCTTCTCTTATGCGGTTACTAGCACAAAATAAGTTACTTCCGGTTAGGGTGCGCTGCAGCGATTGGACAGCGGTATTGCACTTGGGTGACCACTCAGCACAATCGTCTCCCCAGGCTGGGGCCCTCGCTGCACCCACTGCCACCACCGCACACAGAATCGGAGCTTGGGACACATTATGTACAGCTGTACCTTGAAGGATCCAGCCAGCCACAGCAGGTCACAGGGATCACAGGGCCACCGCCTGCCTGCCCCCTGTCCCCCAGAAGCCAAGAGCATAAGATTCCCCCTGGTCCCCAGGCCCCTGCTAGGGCTGTGGGACCCAAGAACCATTCAAAGAACTGTGAAACTCAGCCCTGGTTTGTAGCTTTTATTTTTTTTTTCATAGCGGGGCTTCTGTGGCAACGTACAATTAATTGACTGGACCCAAAATGAGTTTCAAAATAAAACCACTCATCAGCGGGTTAAGCTTATGCAGTTTGGTTTTTGCTTTGAGTATTTTCTTATTTATCTTAGAGGGAGAGGGGGTCGAGGGGTTAGCAGAAAAGAAGGCTGTTATTTACAGGGGTCCAACTGGCCTGGAGCACAGGCTGCGGCCCGGCCCTGTTTGGGTCACACCAGCTTTGGCCTCTGGAAGGCAGGGGAATGATCTGGGAGACGTTTCCCCTTTCCAGAGAATGTTTCCTTCCTGTGACCCAGCCCTGGCCTGGGAATCTGTGCAGGACCGCCTGCAATTGTCTCTGCCCTCTAGGGCTGCGCCAGGGCAGGGGCTGCCCTCCAGGCAGGCTGGGGAGAAGGAGGCTCAGGGTGAGGACCTGTAAGTCTGCCCCCAGAGCCCTGACTGGTGACAGTAGGTCCCAAGGAAGGACCCAGAGAACACAATTAGCCCATGCCTCCATGTCTTCACGGTCTTGTAAGAAATAAGAGCAAAATAAATTATTTTTTTTTACCTACTCCTTTCTCCTTCAAAAACGAAAAAAAGAAAAAGAAAGAAAAAAAAAACGGTTTCATTTTTCTATCCCCAGTCTCCTCCTCTTGCTATAAATCTGTAAACCTGTCCATTTTGCTCTCCAAACAAACACTCTCCGTGAAAACACTTTTCTGGGCAGCACCCAGGGCACACACGAGCTGCAGCCCAGTTAGAAATATTCACAGTAATGGCGGCACAAGGCTGGGAGTCCTCCAAGGAGAGGTGGCTTCGGTCAGGCAAGGCTGGCAGGAGGAAGTGGGTCTCTTGGGATGGGCGGGAGCCAAGAGTACGTTCCACCCATCCTGGGAGTGCCCAGCCTCGCTCTGGTTCTGCCAACCACCCTTGATGTCCATGTCTGTCCAGCAGGAGGCTGTGCCTAGCCCATGGCGGTCACCATGCTGGACGGGTGGGGGTGGCCAAAGGAGAGACTGGAGGAGGGGTGGATAGGCGTTGGCGTGGGTAGGATGTGTCCCGAGTGACTAAAGGGTGGGAGGTGGCCCACGGGCGCCATGTGTCCGGCCAGGGCAGCCGCACTGAAGGGGGATGACTTCTCCTGCATGCACTTCGATAGCTCCTCAAAACATTCAGCCCCTTTCTTGCTCTTCTTGGATTTGCTGGACATCTTCCGATTCCGGGTCTGGATGCCTTCCTTCTTCATGGTCAGTGGCCTGTTAACCTGGGGGCAGCCACAGAGCCCTTAGGAGAAGTCGCCTACCACACAGATCCCTCCAAACTCTCTCCACAGGTCAAGGGAGGCTGTTACATGTACCCCCTGGGTGACAGGAACTGTACCTTCAGCCCAGACCCACCGTTACACACCAAAGCCCCCTTTAGCCTTCCCTGTCCTCTTTTCAAGGAAGAGCGGATGGTATAACAGCCCACAGGGTTGTTTCCAGACCACTAAATGCTGCACTGCCTACCTCCTCCAATACCTCTAAATTCCCTCCTGCCCCCCAACTTCTCCGACCGCAGAGGTACCGGGTCCCTGCCCGCCCTGCCCCCATCGGTCCCACCTCCAAAGCGGAGGCATCCTCTTTCCAGGACGCCATCCTGGCACTCTGGGCTGACCAAGCAGGCTGCCGGCTGCGGCTTCCCAAGCCAAGCCAAGCTGGAGATTGTGGCTGGGGCCGCTGCCTGGCGGGGCAGCACAAAGAGCTGAGGTCCCCGGGGAGGGGTGGGGTGCACTCACATTGTGCAGCTTGTAGTAGAGGCCACAGGCGTTGCACACAGGGTCCCCGTTGGCGTTCCGGCGCCATAAGGTGGTGGTTGTCGTCTGACAATTTGCACAACAGGTGCCCGCTCTCCTGGCAGCAGACTAGGAGGGGAGGGGTAGCGTCAGCGGCTGTCTCCCACGCCCCACCTTGACCTCCTCCTGGGCCCTTAGCACCACCCCCAGCCCCACCGCCTAGCCAGGAGCGATTGGTCCCACCGGGGAATCAAAGCATCTCAAATCCGAGGAATTTTAGAATTTGAGATGTAAACTAGTTGGGAATCACAGAACTTTGGAATAAAGAGTTCTTAGAATCTAAAGGATTGTCAACCCAGAAGGGGAAAGCAGCCACTCCCCTAACCGCCCAGCAATCTAATTTCATAGGTAAGGAAACAGGTCTCAGGGAGGCTTTAGTCCTGTGACCATCCTGAGTTGCTGTCTCCAGTTGCATGCCCCCTCCCCCACTGTTCCCCTGGAAATCCAGAATCCTGGTGAGTCATGGCTGGGAGGCCGYGGCAGCCAGACCCTGCACTGCCCAGGAGAGCCCAGAAAGCCCTGAGGAAGTTTGAGCCCAGGATTAAAGTGTGGACTTGCCTTGCCCTATATAGGATCTAGGAGTCGCCAGGAGAGATTTAAATTGAATTTAACTACAGTTTAAAAACTAAACAGTCAGTGCCTTTTATTGCACTAACAGCATTCCTAGCAATCAATAGTCATACTAGCCAGAGGCTTCAAAAGGACCACGGAGCAAAGCCGGTCCCATTCCCTGCCGGCCTAGAGCCCTCCGCCCTAAGAGTGCTACCTGCTGCCTTTCCCAAACCCCTACTCCCAGCCCCCCAGGAAATGGCTGTCAGAGGTGAGGAGTGGAAGAGAGGAGGGCTGGTCTGGAGAACAAGAACTGAGGGAGAGAGAGAGAGAGAGAGAGAGAGAGAGAGAGAGAGAGAGAGAGAGAGCGCTTTTCCTAGAATACAGATTCCCCCCTGCCATCCCTCTGCCTCAGGTAAACAGAGCAGTGCTCCTGTGTGTTCCTCCCCACACACCCCAACCTCAACTCAACAACCCCTAGCACTGAACTCCGCTAGGCAGCCAGTGTGGGGTGGGGGCCAAGTCCGGAGTGGCCCGGGGCCTGAGCCTGCTCACGGAGGGGACCAGAGCTGGCCTGCCTGCCGCGGGGGCAGGGAGGGTGAGTAAGCGGCCTGAAGCTGGAATTCTGACTCAGGGGCCAGCAGCATATCCTCCATCCACCCCCACCAGCCTGCACCGCCCTCACACTGCTGGGGGGCGGGGGGGCAAGAAAAAGAAAAAAAGAAAAARGGCCCCAAAGCGGGTGAACGATTTAAACTCATAAATCACTTCGCCCTGAAAAAATATATTTATTATTCTTAGCATTTTACACATTATTTGCAGAGTGGAGGGTATTAGAAATTTCAAAACAGCCCAGCGAGAGGCAGGACTGAGTCGAGGTGGCTCTGAAAACTTGCCGGTCCGGAAACAGATACACGGAGTTTCCTTATCTACCGGCTGCAGATGTCCGGATAGGAAACTCCGGCAGGAGATCCGAAAGGACATTTTTTTAAAAATCACTCAAATGAAAATACACAGTATAGGTGACTCCATGGAAAAATAATAAAGGGCAGGTTTTTTTGGTGGCCGCTGTGTGTTATTTAAATAAGCGGAGGAGGCCGAGCTGGGAGGCCAGGGAGGGCGGCCAGAGCAGCCACGGGGAAAAGTACTTTGCGGCCCTATTTTTAAAAAGATCGAATAGGAGACCAGAGCCTGAGGGTGGGCTGCTAGACCCTGGGCTCTGGGAATCCTTCAGCAGTGGGGGCGGGGGGGCGGTGGCTGCAGGGAAGGGGGGAGTGCCAGGAGGCTGCAGGACAGGAAATTTGGCAGGAAAGAATCCGCCAGAACGAAGACCGACCTGACTGACCCCCCAAATGATTTTACTGATAAGAGAATTTCAGGTGGTAAAGTCTCTGCATTTGAAGTTTTGCTGTTGGATTGTTTTCGTTTGTTTGTTTTTTTTTTTTTTTTTGCTTTTGTTTTTTGCTTTGTTTTGTTTTCCATCTTCACTTAACTAACTACCAGCTCTGCCCAGGCTGCTGGCCACTGTGCCCTGCCCTGCCCCACGCTGTGCCCGTTCCTACCAGCCTCCGCTTGGGCTTGATGAGCGGCCGGTTCTGCCCATTCATCTTGTGGTAGAGCCCGCAGGCATTGCAGAGGTAGTGGCCCGTGCCATCCCGTCGCCAGAGAGGGGTAGCTGTGGCCCCACAGTTGACACACTCCCGGCCTTCTGTAGGGGACAAGGAAAGACACTTGCTCAGCCTCTACACGGAGCCAGAGGATCAAGGTTATATTAAGGGAGACCCATCCCTGGGAGAAAAGGGGACTCAAGGCATCCCATTAAAGGAGTCCAAAGTCTTTGAAGGATAAATCCTCCGTTCTGATGCTACCGAGGTAAAACAAAGAGGAACAGCGAGTRCAGGGTGCCAGGGATCCTCAGAGCCAGGAGCAAGTTACCCGGAAAGGGAACTGAAGGCCAGCTCTAAGGAGCATAGGTTACTGCTGCTCCACTCGGCCACAGTTGTCCAGGATTGGGGTCGGGGGAGCCTCTCATCTTCCTCTTCCGTTCTATTTCCTCTCACTTTTGCCTCCCTGACTGAGCCAGCTTCTCTAAGTCTGTTTCTCATCTCTACCATCAGCCCCTCACTGTCTTTATGCTCCTTCTAGGGTCAGGAAACTTTTCTCTTCCTCCAGTTTGGCTCCCTTTCAGCCGAACCCCTAGAATTCAAGCATCAAAGTTGTTTCTAAAATGAACTAAATAAGTTCTTTCACTTTAGGCTAGGTGACCTTATTTTCTGTTGTTGTTTTTGGCCATCTGGAACTCAAACAAAACACAAAACAAACGCGGAAGAACGGGCTACAAATAGGCCAAGACTTTGCAAAAAAGGCAAAGCTGCTCATCTTAGTAGAGGAGGAGAGTCTAGTTGGGGCTGGGGTTCAGTGGAGTGAGGGTTTAGTAGCTCGGTACCCAGGAAATTCTTCCTGATTTAGTTGGAACTAAGTCACCTATGAGAAGATGGTTCTTCAACTCAGAAATAAACTTTGGAGGAAGCCTTCCCCCTCCCTTTCTAAGATCCATGGGAAGGAGCCCCAGAGCCATGGGTTACTGCTTGAGGGCCGTATGGCMGGACAAACCCAGCTGGATCCAGCTGCAGCTGGCAAAGGGGTGCAGGCACCGCACAGGTCCTCACTCCTACCCTCCAGGGGAAGGATCAGGGTCACCAGGATACAAACAGGCCTTGGGAATTTTGCTTTGGGGAAATCTCCAAGGAGATCTGGAGCCGCTGCAATCCTAAAACTGGACTAGCAGAGTCGGAGAACCAGATTCCTTCAGAGCCTGGACCTCCGCAGTGCCCGCAGCGTGCGCACACGCTCACAGACACACGTACACAGAAGTGCACACTGACTCCTTCCCTCACCTACAGCCTCCATCCTCCCCCACACCCCGTCACGAGGCTGCTGAGGCTGCTCCTTCTCAGCAGAACATTTGGGGAGGAGACAAGGAATCACATTCTGAGCATTAGCTGATACTTGCCAGCCTTGGAGAGGAGGGGTGAGGAAAGGAGCTGAATATTGGGGTTACTAGGAGCACTCGAGAGCAGGATAGAAGTTTTAGGGTTTTCTTCCTCCCCGCAGGGAGCTTCAAATGCCTGTGGACTATCTATCAGAGAGGACCACCACACCCATTCTTAAATCAGGCACCMTAGCCTGGATCCTCTACCAGACTGCAACTCCTTTTACAAAGGCACACCACGCCCACAGGCCCTGAAGCCCCACACCTGCCTTTACCTGAGCAGGAGCGAGCCTTGCTTCGCTGCTTAGGGGTGAAGCTGGAGGCCGGGCCACCCAGGAAGCCTCCCGGGTGGAAGAGGCCGCTGCCGTAGTCATGGGCTGAGGCAGGCACATAGGAGGGGTAGGTGGGTATCGGGTGGTGTGTTGCAGGCTGGGTGCCCATGGCAGCTAGGCCCGGGCGCAGGGGACTGCCGCCTTCCATCTTCATGCTCTCGGACAGTGACACTTGGTATTTGACGCCATCCTTGTCCTCACCCCGGGCTACACTACCCCCTGCGGAAGATGAGGCCGGGGAAGCGGCTCCTGTCGTGCTGGGGTCTGGAGACACTTCTTTGGGTGGCGTGGGTGGGAAGCCGAAGAGATGGGAGCCTGAGTGGGCTGCAGTGGGGGTGAGAGAGGCCACGGAGCTCCCACTGCCTCCCCCGCTCCCACCCGCAGCCCCTGGGTACACGGACAGAGGCCCTCCGGCTGCTCCAGCAGCTGAGGGGTGCAGCGGGGTCTTGGAGAACGGGCTGACGGTCCAGGGGCTGTGGTGATGGGCAGCGGCGGCGGAGAGAGCTGCTTTGCCCCCGTCCAGCCACGGCAAACCTGGGCTGTGCAACAAGTGTGGTCGGCACATCTGGCCTCCGGTGAGGCGGGCTGCGCAGGGGGAGAGGGGGTGAGGGTGATTAGGGGCTTCAGAGCCAGGACACAGGCACACAGGATCACAACTCAGGGAACTACCATCAGCAGCCCCACCCTTTAAAACATCAGAAACATAACACCTCATCCTGAAATTATCAGCAATGTCAGTGAAAGGCCGAAGGACAAGTGACACAGCAACCCCACCAGACAGGGCCCGGAAGGATGTCTTGGGGGCACCCAAGACAGTTGGAAATGGACCAAAACCCTACAGGTCCCAGACCCTCCCCAAGAAGTCGCTGCCTCCACCTTCCTAGGCCCGATTTCGCAGCTGCTCAGATTCCTGTGGATCCCACATCCGGGAAGCCGCAACAGGCCGTCCTCCCCTCCAAGGCCTGGCGCGGGCGCCAGGCTTCCAGAAACCCCGGGGGCCAAAGCTCACCATGCGCTGGGCTGTAGGAAACGCGCGCGCGCGCGTGGGCCGGGTTGGCGTAGTAAGGGTTGCCCTGCGAATCGAGATGGTTGAAGAAGACGTCCACCTCGTCGGGAGGCAGCAGCTGTGCCGGCTCCATGTAGTTGTGCGCCAGGCCCGGATGGTGCGAGTCGGGGTGCTGCGCATTCAATACGGCGGGGTGCGCCATCCAGCGAGGCTGTTCAGGCGCCACCTCCATGGCCCACTACTGCGGCTTGGGATCCAGGCGAAGGTGGGGCGGCTCTGGATAACAGAGAGAATATGAAGGATACTGCCGCCTTCTGACACCCCCATCCCCAAAGTCGGTGTCTTGAAAGCAAAGGCGCTCCATCGGAGCTTCACTGAGGACCAGTCCCGGGTGGGAGGAAAGCGCAAGGTTTAAAACGAAAGGAAGGTGAAGGAAGGGGTTCAGCCTCATACACTTGCTGGGAAACTTGCGTTCCCACAGATGCACGCCCATGCACACGAGGTCACACACAGGGATAGGTCCTGATATCGATGACCCCCCCAAAAACGCACGCGGAACTGAAATCGGGTTCTCACACGGTGCCCCTGTCCTCTGGGCACACAAACACATAAACTCCTACTAAAAGTTAGAGACAGCTGCCTAGACATCCACTCGGGGGCACACGCCCTCCCACGCCCCCCTAACACTTACTTTGACAACACATACACAAACTAACCCCGACACCCCGGGCCACCCCAAAAAAACGAACACGCAGTTCCTAGGGCTGAGAGCCGGTCCCCAATGCACTCTCTAGCAGTCAGCCAACCTCTCCCCAAAACATAAGAACAGTAATCGCCCAAGGGAGATCCTGGTCTGAACTCCCCAGAGATCCGTCCAACCTAGGAGCGCCCACAAGCCCCTTGAACCTCAAACTTACGCTCGCAGAGGCGCGGGAAGGGGAGGGCTCAGCAGTAGAGAGTAAGGGACACCAGGAGAGCCCGGGTATGGCGGGCCCAGCGACAGCGCGTCCGAAAGCCGACGGATTCACGGGATAGGGGTGGGGGACAGCGCGCGTCTCGGCCTCCGGCCCGCCCGGCTCCGGCCCCTCTGCATCCTCCGGCCGCCCTGGCGCCAGCTGCCGACTCCTGCACAGACATGAAGCGGGGGCCGCGCACGCCTATGAAGCCGGCGCCAGCCAATCAGCGCCGCGCGCCGCCCAGCCTCCGCCCCCCCATTGGCTGCTCCCGCAGCTTTGGCCGCTGGACTTCGGGACTGACCCGCAAGCTGGCCCCCTAGGCTGCCTGGCCCCCTCCCAGCGCCCTCCCTGCGGCCTCTGATGCCAACGCCCCCCAGGGGACCCTCGCCGCGGGCAGACCCTGCACCCCTGCGGCAGGCGCTCAGGTCCTCCAACCTCTGCCCTCCCAGCAACTAGGCACGAATGGGGTCCCTGACTTGCCAGGAGCCGACACATGCACCTTCTGGGCATCTCACTGCTGGGACCACAGCTTTCCATTCTCGGTCGGAGCCCCACCTCCACCGCTACGGACCACGGCCAGTCCAAGTCCAACTGACTCCCCAAACCCTCTGTCTTTCTATCAGGGCTGGCAGTGCAAGGGGCTGGTAGGATCGGTTGGACAGCTCGAGTCTAGCTAGGGATTGAGGACCTCTTTAGGGCACCCGAACTTTGGGCACTAGGACACTAAAGGCTGTGCTAGACTGATGGTCGCGGTAGCGCCAGTGGCCCAAGGAGGGGGAAGGGCTCCGGGCGTGGCCTTAGTAGACCACCAGGCTGAACTGCCTGGGGCGAGGCCATGGAGCAAGGGACTGGCGCCAGAGTCGGCTGGAGGRAGACCCCGGTGTACTAGCCGTCTATATTTTTTTCCTTCTAGGGGTCCCTGAGACGGTCTTTGGGGAGAGGGAAGCAATGTTTTGAGCACTTTGTTCCCAAAGTTACCTGGAGTTTTTCTCCACAACRCCTCCATTCTGGAGAGTCTGTGAGCTCAGTGGCGAGTATACAGACCTAGCTCCCTCCCTAGCTATAGGCGGGAGACCTAAACCCCAGAGTCCAGAAAGAGGTTTTGTAAGTCCAAGACTTTTAGGGGGATCTAGACAGGTGCGATGGATTGGCCGAGCTTGAAGCCCTTCATCTAGCTCCTCTATCTTTGCAGGGCCCGAGACCCCTAAATAATAATTCCAGAAGGGTCCCAGGTTGGTCCCGAGCTGGGGGAAGGCTGGGGTCCCCGCCGCCCCCAAGGATGGGGGAGGGGCGGCAGGATTGACAGTCCGTAATTGGGTAACTGGAGGCGGCTTCTCCGGCCCGGCGGCCCCGCCACCGCGACGCCGGGCCCCTGACGTCACCCGATTCGCCAGGAAATGAACTTTTTAATAATCCAAGGAGGGTGGAAAGCCCTCGGTCCCCTCGGCTCGGGGGGCGCCCAGCCAGGCGGGCTCAGCTTCTCGGGCGCGCCCCCGTCACCCCCTCCCGGGTCCTCTGCGGACAGCGCTGAGGGGGCGCGCGCACAGCAGGGCCTCCTCCGGTCTCCGCGGCTGGCGTCCATCTGTCTGTCCGAGGCCCTGGAACAGGTAAARGCCTGCGGCCCGGGGTGCAGAACTCCACTGGACCGGAAACCCGCGCCTCTTGCTCCCTGGAAGGGGGTGTCCTGCTGTCTGCTGTGTTCCCCGCGCCTCTGCGCTCCAGAGCCAGCAGGGGCCCGGGAGGCTCGGGAGTCSGAGCCCAGCCGAGGCGGGAGGTCTAGCGAGAGGGATCCAGGGGCTGGTGGGGCGCGAGACCGCAGTGCCTCGGGGTCGGCWGGGCAGGTGGGTGGTCTCAGGCTCGCGCACCCACTGCGCGGTTCACTTAGGACCCGCTTTCGGGGTGGCTCTCTCGGCTTCTCCCAGCCTTTAGCCCGTGATTCTTCATTAACACGCAAGGCGAATTCGCCATGGAGTTTCCAGATTGTTCGATGTCCCTGGAACCTAGCAGGAGAGTCTAAAGGCCTCTCAGCCCCGGCGATAACCCCATTTTCGACAACGGTACCCCATGTGGCCGAATTCCACACCCTGCAGAGTTCCAGGAGGAGAACGCGGTACGCAGAGGAAGCTGCCCTGGCCGAGTCGGCGCCACGGTTGGCAGGGAGGGGGTCTCCCAGCACCACCCCTAAGAGCAGGTAATTTCCCTATTTTCTCCCAACGTCTCGATTAAAATTATCTCCCTGTTCGGACGAGATGGGAGGTGCCTTTTCTATGCCACATCGCGGACAGAGCAGCGTTCTGCCTCTCTCAGAGGTCAAAGTGGCCAGGCTTGGTGAGTTCCCACTCGAAACGGGAGCCCCAGAGTTTCCCACCGTGCTGGCGCAGAGCGGAGTGCAGAAGGGGATTTAATTACTCCGTTCGGCAGCTCAGAAAATCGCCGTGCAACCAGGCTTAACCGTGTGGTTAAGCGACGCTTGAGCCTGGGCCTCAAGAGACCCGCACCAGTCTAGCCTGTCCACAGACTGGGCATGGGGGGAGTGGTCCTGCCAGGTCTTTTGAGGACCTAAGGTTGCCTTCTGGAAACTGTAAGCAATCAGCCAGCTGGGCCGAGCCCCTGCTGATGTTGGAGTCCCTGCGTCTGATGCGGGACTGCTGGGTTTTCCAGCAGGAACTAACCCGCCTGAAAGGGAAAATTGCAGGCTAGATAGCAGGGCACCGAACTGGCGAATAAAGGGGAGTCTGCCCTGAAGAACGTGTGCGAACCAGATAGAGCCACATAGACAAGGATCTACTACTAGGCCAAAAAGGAACTGCCACTAAAGTCCGAACAAACCCCAGGGAGGGCCGAGACAGTTTCCAGGATGGCTTCGATTTGGTTTCTCCCAACCCCACCGCCCCCCCCCAAACGAAAGTAGATGTATTCCCATTTACAGACCCCCCCACTAAAACACCTTCAGGTGGACACTTGCCTTTTAAATTTTTCGTTGTTGTTGTTGTTAATTTTGGAGCATGCCCGGAGCTGTTCTTCTCTGAATTAAACTGTCATTTTCCTTCCACGAAAACAAGATTTCTCGGAAACCAGAGGGAGCTTGGCTCCCAAGCTGAATTTTCTAACCACCATTTTTGTGTGTGTGTGTGTGTGTGTGACCTGGAAGCTTTTGCAGAGAGGGGGCAGTGCAAAGGGTGCTCCTGCGTGGGAGCTGGTTCTGTGGATCCAGGCCGWGCTCCGGGTATGGCCCGGCTCCTGCAAATCACTCTGGAAAGGATGGAGTCATAGAGGGCTCCCGGTTCACGCTGTCCTCACCACTTGCTCTTTGTTTAAACTTCGCTCATCCAAGCCATCCTCTGGGATCACAAGTCCACCCTCTCCTTGCAAGCTAATTCTCTCCTTTTTTTTTTTTCCTAAGGGCAGCTAAGTGGCCGCTAGCTTRGGGCTGCCTTCCAAAAAGAAGCCATTCACGACCCGGAGGCCTCCACCCCTACATCACGGCCACAAGGTTTGAGGGACACTAGGAAGGAAGTGGGGGAGCTTTGGCCATTATTGGTCAGGTTCTCCTCTAGGTGGAGGACTCAGATATGTCCCTGAAAGCACCCATCAATTCAGAAGGCCTCTGAACGGTGCTCCAGGCTCTTTGGAATTCACTTCCAGCTCCTCGAAATCAGAAGGCTCCCACTTGCCTTAGCATCTGCCATTTTATTCTCTTTTGGAAATACAGGCACTGGGACCCAGTGTCCTAGGTGTCTAGCCGCTGGTGCCAGGTGCCTTGGACTCTGCAATTTCTAGTTAACTTCTCCTCCGCCCCACCAGCAGACAGTCGGGGACCTGTCCCTCTTCGCCAACAGCTTTGCTTTACTCTGAGGCCTGGGGGTCAGCGACTTGACAACTGCTAAATGCGTTTCGTTAGATGCAATTTGCTTGCAATTTGTCARCCCGGCTGGGAAACGCTCTCCAGACGCCTGGCAGACACTTTGGCTCTACCTGGTTCCTGGATCCTGTCTGTTTATAAACGAATCCCGATTTGGGCCACAGTGTAGACCCAGAACTCACCCTCAAATGTTCCCGACCTTGAGAGGCAAGTTGTTTTAAAAAACAAACGAATTTCTTTCCTTGTTTTCTGGTAAAGGAGAAGATGCCACCCGGGAGGTCCTTCTGAATACGAGACCTTTCCCCTCACCGCTGGGATAAGCTCAAATTCAAGCCGGGCCGCCACCGAATGGTTCAATGCCCAGCGTCCAGACAGGCCCAGAGCGCCGTCTACGCCTGTGCTCGGCAGATCCCCTAGCCTGCGTCGGCCTCGTTCTTATTGAAATCCCACTGAAAAGATTCCGACTCCGACTTGGGCAGGGGAAGACTTCCATACCCTGCGCTCTCCCCCACCTGCACCCTCGCCACACAGGATAAAGGGCCGCGGGGCGCTTCGAGCGGGGGGCACAAGCAGGAGCGAGCCGGGTTAAGCCGCGCAAAGCCGGTGCACGGGACTAGCCGGCAGGTGCAGCCAGCGCCCGGGCAGCCCGGCTTGGGCGCATCCGCCGCCGCGACCCGGGGGTGGGGGAACCGCGGAGACAAAGGCCCCAGCTCTGGGATGGGAGGGGGCGCGTCGCCAAGCTCTGGAAAGCCGGGTCTCCAGGTCCAGAGCTCCGGAAAAACGGAAGGCAGGAGCCCCCAGGCGGGCCTTTGGGTTTCCGGATGACCTGGGTTTGAGCCACTAGAAGGATCGTACGATCGGGTTGTTGGGGAGGCCCAGCCTGGGACCGGGAGGGAGGCTCGGGACGGCGCGGGCCGAGTGCAGGAACTTACCGACTGCGACGCGGTGGGCGGCGCCCTCGGGCRGCCGCGGCCAGGGCTCAGCAGGGAGGCAGCGGTGTGCGCGGCGTGGCTGGTCGGCCGGCGGGARCCAGYGCGGCCGCGGCGGTCACCAGTGGGGTCCCGCGGCGCGGAACGCAAGCTCGTCGCGCAGGCAGCCGCTTTTGTCCCCCAAGACCGGCTATGGTTGAGGTGATCTCAGGCCAGGGAGACCTGAGCAGCGAGCTACCGCCGTGCTGGCCTGGCCACCTCTCTAGGTTCTGGCTGCCTCTCGGTTCCCGGCCGCAGAGCGGCAGCTTTTTATTTCGACATCACTTCGGGGGGGGGGAGGGAACGCTGCAGGGGGGCAGGAGGGTGCCCGGGCTTTGCGCCCTGTCTGCCTGGTCCAGTCGCCGGGCTGGCCAGGCTTGGGTCACTAGTCAGTCGAGGCGCGCACACCCTGCAGGCCACTCCCGCCTTCTCAGGGCCACGCAAGCACTTCTGCTCTTAGGGATGTAATCTCAGAAAGCCTGCGATGTCTCTCTTTTGAGACTTTCCCTCATAAGCAAGTACACAGACACTTGCCCCTCCTTTCATACACACTGCTATGCACTCGCTGTCGCTGTGTAGATGTCCCCAGACAGGGGCTTTCTGGCACACAAACACCCATATATAGATATAATGCACGAGCGCGCGCGCGCGCACACACACACACACACACACACACACACCTCCTGTACTCCCTGCACATTTACTATGTGTAGATGTTTTCCCACCTTCTCCACGGATGCCAGTTTCCAACTCAGACATGTTTTAGGAATGGAGTTTCTGGTGTGTCCTTGGCTCATTCTTAGTGATCCTTTTGCATCAGAGAGAGCCACAAGGAGAGCAAAAGGTTTGTCCTTAGAAGGGTGTTGGGAGGAAGCCTGGTGGCAGTCTACACCTTAAGGAGACACCTGAGCTAGATAGCAATAAGAATCTTTCCCTGTATTCTCCTAAGCCCCTGAGAAATTCAAAGAACTCAACAGACTTACTCTGCTTGGAAAGACTAAGTATCCTGGTGTACTCCATCCAGGGAGCAGGTCTGTCCCTGCAACCACATCCTTGGAGCTCCAGATGTTTTGGATCTTTCGGAATCTGTTGCTTTGTGTTTGTACCGTCCACGTGCAGCTCGATTTATGTGCCCAGTGGCCTATGCATTCGCCGTGGGGAGCTCACAGGAGTGACTGCAAAACTTAAGTGTGTCCCCGAGCATGTATACTGGGTAGTAGGTCACAGCACGACTGTTATCAGTGTGTGGCCCCACAAACGCACACAAGAGAGTATCGTATCTGTGGAACTGGGTGTGCGCCTCTGCGTCTGCATATATCTCTCTGAGATAGACCATCGTCCTCAAGAATCATGTGATAGGCAGTGGGTATCTATAAGCACGTCTCAATCAGTGTGATTCCTTTGTACATTTGTGTATGTATCTAAGCATGCATTTGTTTCCGTCTTTAATAGCCTAGCTATCTGTGTATCTCTCTCTCTCTCTCTCTCTCTCTCTCTCTCTCTCTCTCT
>BDUI01012924.1:33269-49716 GCA_002335545.1 Apodemus speciosus | reverse complement strand
AGAAGAGGTGGAGAAGAGGAGGAGGAGGAAGAGGAGGAAGAAGGACGGTAGAGAATAGTGAGTGGGCAAATGTGAGCAGGTTACCATGATATATTTGAATGAATATATCATGATAAATCTCATTGTTCTGTGTAGTAACTGAAATAAACAAAGAAACAAACAACATTCTAAAGGTAAATTTTGAAATTGGAGGAATTAAATTACAATAGTTGAACCAAATTTCAAAGAGATTATTTACTATAACAGTCATCAAACTGGGGGGAGGTGTCAAATAATGCTTTTACAGAGGTAGCATATCAGATATCATGCATATCAGAAATTTACATTAAGATTCATAACAGAAGCAAAATTATAGCATTGAAATGGCAACAAAAATAAACTTATGGTTGAGGATTTGAACAACATGAGGGACTGTATTAAAGGGCTGCAGCATTAGGAAGGCAGAGAACCATCCACTGATTTGCTGACTTCTGCTGTGTAAACTACTCATCAATAGCTTTTTATGAATAAACACTGAATTTCCATGTCAAGTTAACAAACAATGAATTCTCTTACCTATAATACCTTGATTCATAGCACTCCTGCCATGTTGTCCTGATATGGATTCTCCACTGAAATAATAGTTTTTGTGAAGGGAACTCCACATAAGAATATTGTACAAAGGAAATAACTTTCTAATTAAGTAAACACTACACTATCTTATTTACATATTATAAGTTAGATACTTCTTGGTAACCTACCTATTCTATGGCAATAACAAAATCAATGTATGATTTTGTTATTGCCAACGGAACTGTGTACTAGGACATTTGTTCCTAGATTTGTATTCGTAGATGGAAGTTTAAAGAAGTGGTATCTAGAGGGTTTTGCTGAGGGTGTTATTCTTGGAAGAGTTTCAGATAGCTCTCTTGTCACACCTTGATAATAGATAAGATGCTAGCTCTGCAAACATGAAAACTAGAGTTTGATCTTTAGTAGCCATGTAAAAAGAGCCTAGTGTGGTGGCATTTGCATGTAACCCCCTCACTAGGGAAATAGAGCTAGCCCAATTGTTCAATCAGCCTAGCTTAACTGGTAATCTCAAGTTCAGTGAGATATCATATCTCAAAAACAAAGTTAAATGGGTCCTAAGGACCCCTTCTGGCTTATTCACACACACACACACACACACACACACACACACACACACACACACACACACACAGGAACCTGAGCCAAGGTTCACCCAACCTTTCTCCAATTTCTCCTTGGAGAGTTTGAGATATGAGCTCTTGCTCCTTTATACACCACTGCCATAATGTGCTGTTATCCATTTCCCTGACCAAAGACCAAACCAGCAATGCTTTCCTATTTCAGACCACAAAACTATGAGCTAAATAAGTCTTTTTCCTCATTAAGTAGCTTGCCTCAAGTATTTCATTCTGCTAACAAAAGCTCACTAGCAGCATGTGAAGACTAGTTGATTTTCACATGGAAGTTTAATATATTAATGTTTCCAAAGGCCAGATTTCTATGCACATTTTATGGCTATTTTTAAAATTATCCAGTTGATTATTCATTTTAGGTTCAGGTCACCATACAGAGTAAAATAATGGTAAATATAAGTAAGCATAAAGTTCATGAACTTGTTTCCACATTATTTCATTCTTCTCTGCCTGCAAATTCAATTACCACGACATCTAATTTCTCTTAGGCTTCACTGCTTCATTACCTCCTGTTGATATATTCTCACACTCCTGCTGCCTTCTTTGCCTTCACATGTCAAAATGTGCAATAAAAAATGGAAGTCCCATGAGTCTGAATTCATTGCCAAAACCCTAATGGCGCGGTCCAGCAGACATCAGAATCCTGGAATTTTCCAGGGTAGCTCTCAAGTCAAACATGATTAAGAAATTGGATTCTGTACTGCTTCAGTGGCCTGGCTCACTGTAAGAGCCACATGAAAGAAGTAACTAAAATATAAGCAGAGAAAGGGGGCTTCATATGTACTGATCATTATGTATATGTTAATTAAAATTACAAGAAGTATGTTGGAATGGTTCAAAAAGGCTTTGGAGGTAGGTCAAGGACAGAATGATTTGCTAAAATGAAACAGCAAATTAAAAAATGTCTTTCCTCCATATCCTTCTGAATTCCTAAACTTTTGAAATGCAGGTGTGTAAATCCCAGGGTTTGATTTAAAGCACTTATGTCTTACTTAGAGAGAGGTGCACAGTATTCTGGAGTTTTTCAGCAAAAGGTAAGAATAAAAGCCTGTCTTGTATATCCCTTGGCAAAAATAGAAGTAGAGAGTTTGTCTTCAGTAGCTCATCTTTTTATTCAGATATTGCCTTTTGGCAACCAATCCTATCATGTACTGTACTTACTCAGTCATGCTCCTCTTTTCCACATTGAGAGTTATGGTTCAGACTTTTTAATCACAGGCTTTTGACATATTGAAGTCATCTTGCTCCACTCTGGAGTGTCCAACTTCTATCCCTTGTGAAATATATTAGACATACTTGTCTCTAAGTGTTGTTCTCCAGGACCAGTCAATTCTATAGACAGAGAAACTTATGAGTCCTTCACTGGTGGAGAGTCATAACCAGTATGCATTTAATATTTTTTTCATTTCAATATTTTTCTAATCCCAAACAGAAACACTGTAAGACTTAAAAAGTCACTCCCATGTCACCCTGCCCATATCTTAGGTACCACCAAACCTATATTTGCATCTATATTTGATTGTATATATATGAAACCATAGAGTAAGTGGCCTTTGGTTTCTGGCTGCTTTTAGTTTATCATTATGTTGTCAAGATTAATCCATGTTGCAGTACACATCACTACATCCCTTTGTTCAATGGCTGAAAAAGTTTTCATTGTGTGAATTCTATCATATTTTTCTTATCCACTCCTTAGCTTTATTTTTCAGTTCTTTTTTCCTTTGGTTATTGTAAATAGTGCTACTATGAACATTTATTTATAAGCTATTTCGGGACCTCTATTCTTTAATATTTTGACTCTATGCCTGAAGAAGTAATTACTGGGTGACATGATATTTCTACATTTAATTTGTTGATGGGGGCTAGAGAGATGGGTCAGATGTTAGGAGCACTGACTGCTCTTCCAGAGGTCCTGAGTTCAAATTCCAGCAACCACATGGTGGCTCACAACCATCTGTAATGAACTCTGCTGCCCTCTTCTGGTGTGCCTGAAGACAGCTGCAGTGTACTTATATATAATAAATAAATCAATCTTTAAAAATATTGTTGATAAACTGTCAAGAGATATTAGTATATTGCCACTAGCCACATATCAACTTCTTCTTATCATTTCAAGTCCTTACGTTTTTTCTGCTTGATTTAACATGGATGTAAAGTAGTAACTCATCCTTTTTTAAAATACATATATTTGTATTGGGGAATTGGGAGTACATGACAGCTCATCCCTGGAGATCAACGAACATCTAGGCGTCAGTTCTCTACCATTAAAATCCAAATGATGAAACTCAAGTTGCCAGGGTTAGTAGCAATTCTTTTATGTGCTGAGACATTTATCCTGGCCCTCATTGAAATTGTAATTCACATATCTCTTATCACAAATTAAATTTCATATACTTTCATGTACTTCTTGGGAATTTTATGACCATATATGCATGTTTCACTTAGATACTTATTTTAGAATATCCATGCTAGAGCTCTTTATTTTTCTAAGAACTGTATATAGATAATTTTAGAAATACTTTTATTATAACATTGGTTTGTGTTTTCACTCTTATTAATTTCTGCCTTTTATTGAACAAAAGAACTTAAGTTTCAATGAGGACATATTTTTCTGTGTATCTTTTGTTGTTTGTCATTGTTTTGTAAAACATTACAAAACCCAAGGTTGTGAAGACTGAACTTTTCTTATTTGCAGTTTTATAGCTTCTTTATAATGTCTCCAATTATCTTAATGGTATTTCTTAAGAGACTATTTCTTTTCTTATTGAATAATAGTTGCACCTTCACAAAAGAATTAATTAGGTGAACGACAAAATAGTGACAAAGGGCACTCACTATGTTACCGCAAACTTGAAAGAAAACATCAAATTTGTGACTGCAGAAAAGGTAGTGTGAAGAGCTTCAGAAGGCAAGGAAGGGCTCTAAAAATTAGCATAGAGTAAAAGATTAGATAAAATTCAGAAATACTAAATGACCAAAGAGACAAAAAAGACAAAGAAGAATAACAAAAAAAACTACATATATCCCTATACAAAATAAATCCTTTTCCACTTATACATGGTCAACAAACAAAGGAAGAAAAGGAAAATCTCCAGAAGTAAACACAGCGTTAAAAATCACTTTAGACAATTACACAATGAAGTACTACTCAGCTATTAAAAACAATGAATTCATGAAATTCTTAGGCAAGTGGATGGAATTAGAAAATAGCATCCTGTGTGAGGTAACCCAATCACAAAAGAACAGACATGGTATACACTCACTAACAAGTGGATATTAGCCCAAAAGCTTGGAATACCCAAGAAACAATTCACAGACCACATGAAGCCGGGGAAGAAGGAAGACAAAACTGTGGATGCTTCAGTCCTTCTTAGAAGGGGGAACAAAATACTCAGGGGAGGAAATATGGAGATAAATTGTGGAGCAGAGATTGAACCAGAGACTGCCCCACTTGGGGATCCATCCCATATACAGCCACGAAACCCAGATACTATTATGGATGCCAAGAAGCACTTGCTGAGAGGAGTTTGATACAGCCGTCTCCTGAGAGGCTCTGCCAGAGCCTGACAAATACAGAGGTGGATGTTCTCAGCCAACAATTGGTCTGAGCACAGGGTCCCCAATGGAGGAGTTATAGAAAGGACTGAAGGAGCTGAATGGGTTACAACCCCCAGAGGAAGAACAACAATATCAACCAACCAGAACCCTCAGAACTCCCAGGGACTAAATTACCAGCCAAAGAGTACACATGGAGGGACCCATGGCTCCAGGAACATAGCCTCATTGGATATCGATGGGAGGAGAGGCCTTTGGTCCTGTGAAGGCTCAATACCCCAATGTAGGAGAATGCCAGGAGAGGGAAGCAGGAGTGAGTGGGTGGGTGAGCACCCTCATAGAAGCAGGGAGGAGGATGGGATAGGGGGTTTCCAGAGGGGAAACTGGGAAAGGGGATAGCATTTGAAATGTAAATAAATAAAACATTCAATAAAAAGGCGAAAAAATCACTTTAGACAAAAGAGTCACAATCTGGAGCAAAATTTAACTTGGGAGCAAGAAAGTTTGTGCCTAATTCTCTGTTAGAGTAGAAAGCAGAGCGACAGTCTTTAGAGAAACTACAATCAATCCACCAGTAGGAAGCCAAATTCCAAAGCCTCACCCACCCACCCTCTACTAACTAAATAAGCAACCATCCTGAGAACCACAGAAACCCTTCAAGAGCTGGCCTGAGCACAAATTCAGTGGACACAAATGTACTCAAAGAAAATTTGCAGAATGCTGGCATAGAGACAGTCTGAGCCTTGGTAAGCTGAGAAAATTCAGCTGCAAAGGGAAATACAAACATGAGAATTGGCCCTCCTTAGAGTCTAGGACATTGAACCATGTGAATGGAAGATGTGATCACCCAGCACACACCAAAGATAGTCCCTGATAGGTGGAAGGTTATGCCCAGTGAGAACACATGCTAAGGACTGGGAAACTCCTATGATAGGGCTGACTTCAGTACAGAAATTAACTCAACCTGGAAAATATAAAGAAGGTACTGTGCATGCAGACCATTCTAGCCTGGCCTGTTTGAACTCCCAAAGAGACAGGACATGCAAACAATTCTGATTTGAACTCTTGAGAGCCATGCAGCTGTTCTCCCACCGGCAGAGTTAGCTCCAAAAGACAACTCAGGGACACAGGAACTTATCCAAGTCAGGAAAAGAATATTCATTTATGTTAAAATATGTTTACTTCACATCATTTTATGGCTATTTTTAATCTTCACTTTTGTATTGTTATTTCTCACTTGTTTTGGTTTTGACTTTGCTTAAGATTTGTGAGTATTCTTTTTCTGTGTGTACTCTAGTGTGTTCTATTATTTCTTTTATATTTACCAAAGAAATTTTATTCTCATTTGTACTTCTTTTTACACTTCCCTCACAATTTTACTGAACTATATATTTTATTATGTTTAATATTTCATACTTTTTGATTATTTCTTTTATGTTTGATAATAATACAACCATAACATTTCTCCTTCCCTTCCCCCTTACCCTGTAATAAGCTGCTCTTTGCTTTATTTCAAATCTATAACCTCCTTTTTCATTGTGTTACATGCATATATGTACATGTATACTTGTATATGTTCTTAAATATTACCTTCCCAATCTGTGTACTGTGATTTGTATGTCTGCTTTCTGGGCTAACCATTTGATAACCAATTGGGAGGCTCTTCCCTGGGGAGGACCACTTGTCCCAGATAAAAATATATGTATATAATTAAGTTGTATTAAGCCATGAAGAAGAATTTAACTAAATTTATTACAAGCAAATGAATTTAATTGAACATCGTTACATTAAATAAAATAACCCAGATCCTGAAAGAAGTACTATGCATGTTTTCATAATTAAACCTAGATTATCCATGCATATATAAAAATGTGTATTTGAAAGTAGGAAGGAAACTATTTGAGGTAAAATAAGAAATAGCAGAAGTGTTAGTAAAGAGTGATTTTGGTCAAAATATGTAATATAGTATGTAATGGACTAGACAAAATATTATGAAACCATTTGATTTGTAGAATGAGCATTTACTAATAAAATATATAAATATGAAATACTTAGGAGGTTAATGGATTCATCTGAGTGTATCTATGAGCCTGTCTCTAGAGATAATTATCTTTTGATGACTCTGACTTAATGAGTGAATCCTGTAAGATTTATGATATGATGACATCATTGACAGTTGGAGAAAAGTAGAAAGAAGGTTTAGTTAGAGGAAGTAGTTCATGGATGCTAGGTCTAAGGCACCTATATGTTGCTCTGGCCTCTTCCTGTGTTCACGTTACTCTATATTCTGTGCCTCTTTGACATGCTTCCACAGACATGTTCTGCCAAAATTTGTGGGGCCAAGTGAGCATGTTCTGTATCCTCTGAAACTATGAGCCAAATAGAACGATTCTCCTTTAAAATGTCTTAGCCATATATGTTTGGATTTATTTCTGAAATTTGATTGTATCATATGAATCTATACATGAATTATTATTTCTCTGGGCTTTGCTTATTGGATCTTTGTAATGAATTTTGGCATTGGGAAGTATTAACTTTCAACTTTGCTCTATTGCAAGGTTGCCTTGGCTGCTAAAGTTACTTCACATTCCAGAAACATTTCCTTTTCCTATTGCTAATGAAATAAGTAAACATTTTAAAACTAATCATTCACTATTTTTCAGACAACTGGAGCTTATTATTTATCCACAGATATTTTGTGGAATCTTTAGAATTGTCCTTACATATGATCCTAGTTTGACTGTGGTGGTGCCAATAAACATAGCACTTACGAGATTGAGGCAGGAGAATCTGGACTTTAAGTCCTACCTTAAATACAATGTGAGATCCATTCTTAAAAAACAAAGACTCACATATGTTAATACAGGTAGATTTCATTCTTTCTATATAAATTAAAAATATTTTAATCTATTTTATTGCTAATTAATTTGGCTAGAACTACAGGTACATTGTTTAATAAAAGTGATAAAATTTGACATCCCTGTCTCCTTCCTGAACTTATAGCAGAATTTGTTTACATAATTGAGTAAGATGGCATTAGAGTTGGTTGTACTTTTTTTTTTACATGTTGAAGGAGGTTTTATTTCTTGAGGCAAATTATATTATTACCTATGTTTCATGTCTTCTTTATCCATTAATTATCTGTGATTGTTTGATCTAGTTTTGAAGTCTTGAAAACATTATTTTTTTAAGTATTGCTGATGTAACTATTGATTATGATTTTGTCTTTTGGTGTTTGTTGTGGCAGGTTTTATTTATTTTTGAGACAGTTCTTTTCCTATGCAGCCCACACTGATTTTCCTTGTGTCCAGCAGCATGAGTTCATACTTGTTATTCTGTAGATTATCAAGTATTGCAATTATAGGCATGCTAACTATGGAAGGTAACAACAGTGACTTCTAAAATCTCATAATGTCAATTTTTAAACTAGAACTATTGACCCTGATTTTAGACACTATGCAAAATTAATTGATTAAAATGGTACATTAAGGGTGAACAGCTTTTTCATGCTCATAGCCAACTTTTCTGTGAATATAGCAGTTTAATACTTCTAACTCTAAAAGTCCAATTTAGTTTTCTTGCATTGGTATAACTCATGCATCATTTAATACATTATTTAAAATATGTTCATTATTTAATTCTCAAGTTCGTTTCTTTGCTGTTTTTATTCTCCACATACAGTATCTTCAACCTAATAAAACTGCTACCTTATACAGTTTTATGAGTTATGTTCTTTACTATGATTTCAACACAAGCTTTAAGGTATAATGCAAGAAAAATTCAAGGTCATATTGGAAGCTTTAGTTCATTTCTATTTTGTTTTCATTTAATATCTTCAGTGTGGAATCTTACGTATTTTGTCTAGCATTGGTAATTATTTTCACTGAAAAATTTTATCTACCAGACTCTGATATACTGCCAAGTATAAACTTCTCTCTCACTTCTTACCCTATTTATAGATGACAAAATGAAGACCATATGATTTAACTGATTAGCTTACAACTCTAATAATACTGAAAAAAGAAATTTAGGAATTAGTTCTTTTCCCAAATTTTCAGAAAAAGACCAAACTCTCATTTTCTTTTGTTGGTGTTATCACTACATAGAAGTGTAACTCTTAGCTTTGCATATTTTAATATGATCTATTGCTTTTTCTGTTTCTCTTGTTGATTGCAGTAAATTCAAAAGTCATCTGTGAGCTTAGGCTAATTTGTTTTGAATGTTCTGGCTCAAAGGCCAATATCAACCACGTTATCTGATAATCTATAGTCTAACATGTACCTTGAGAATCTTGTCTTTAAAGGATTGAATTAGTTTAACTTTCAGAAATTATCATTTCTTAAATTATACTTACATTAATGTTCTAAGACATTTGAGTTCTTCTATTGTTTAATTTTAATATAACCAATAATTTGAACTGTGGTACAGAGCAGAAAGTCTTCATAAATTCTCGATTTAACAGTCATTGGTGTTTGTTGTTCTTGATTAAGGAATACAGTTGGGGGAAAATTAAAGAAAAATCTGTTATGAAGCCTCTCTTTAATAGTTTAAAATTCACTATCCAAGTAACTCTATTGAAAAGAAAGTAGACTTCACCATAATCAATTAGGTATAAAACAAATGGAAACTTTTAAAAATTATTCAGAGGCTGAGTTTCACAAAGAAAAGAAAATTAGACAAGGGCCTTGGATAATTATTAAACAGAGAATAGGGAAAATGGCTGCTTACCAGTACAAAACACTTTTAGCTTATGCTCATCTTGAGAATTACAGAGTTACCAATCTATATGGTGATGAGAAAATACTTTATTAATTGAAAGCTAATATTAAAAACATGAATAGACTCATTTTTGAGAGGTCTTTCTATGTGTTACCCTGGCTGACCTGTAACTCTGTAGATCAGGCTGTCCTCAGACTCACAAAGACCTGCCTGTGAGTACTGGGATTAAAAGTGTGTATCACCACACCTGGCAAGAAAAATGTGTTTATCTAAGTTTACACTAACAACTCATGTTTTTAGTGCCAACTGTTATGAACCCTACAAGGAAGCTTTATTTATAAATTAATTATAACTCCTTTTATGTATGAAAAAAGAGCTCTCATTAAATGTCAGATAATATTAAAGGTAATTTTATTTTAATATCTTTCTTAAAATACTGAAAAGTATACAAGCCCTTTATTGCACCCCTTTTATTAACAAAATAATGTACTCAAAGATGTTACATAAAATTCGTCTGGGGTCAGCTTTCTATTGCTATGAAGTTCTGAGGTTAACCTTGTTTAAAGCAGCTCTAGGACATAAATTGCTCTAGTGTATTGTTATGCTGAGGGTGAAGATGGAGCTGCTGACTACTCTCTGAATTCTAATTTCTCTTGTTTGAAATATTTATTTTCATTTTATGTGTAAGGGTGTTTTGCCTGTATGTATGTCTGTATAGCACATGTGCCTGCAGGACCCAGAAGAGAGTGATGGTTTTTTGCTGCTATGTGGTTGTCTGGAACCAAACTTGGGTCCTCTGGAAAAGCAGTGCTCTTAACCACTGAACAATCTCTCTAGACCATATCCAATTCTTTGACTTCGTTTAAGACTCATTCTCTCTCTGATTTGTTCTTTTATACCACCACAAATTCGGATCACCTCGTTCTCATTTTTAGTTTGAATACTTAGCAAAATAATTGCTTTTAGTTTGAATCGTATTTCCCAGTTAGAAATGCCTGATTGTGTGCTTCTATGCATGATGAAGCAATCTCATTGTGATTCTTTAATCAYACTCCACCAGTGCTAAAGATCGAACAGGAATCCAATATTCCACCCAAACATAAAAAACTGGTACCTTCAAGTCCATAAACCGATGGTTTTACTATTTCTGACAATTTATCAAGGCAAATTGTACTTAACTTAGTCAGAATTTCCATGTGCTAATTCTTAGTCTTCTCTACCATCTATAAGAATAACTGCTATTAGATGCCCAAGATCAATTTACAACATGATTCACTAGTGTAGAGGCAGATAGACATAAAGGAATGAAATAATGTTCTTCCTCTGTGTCTCTCTAATTCAGACTTGTAATAGATAAACTTAGTCATGAACAATAAGGTACAGATTAGAGATGTCATTTGTGATAGGACTTATCATCACTTTTAGCTAACTGAAATGGTTGTGGTAGTAGGAAATGGGTATTAAAGGAAAATATAATCACTCTTTGTATGGTAAATTGTCCCTTTGGTATTCAGACTGACTTATAATGATTTGAATTCTATCACCTTTAATTGCATGCAAAATAATATAACTGCTGGTAATACTAAAATCCAGACCTAAATTTTATAAGTTAATTTGAAGAGGATTCTTAGCTGTTTTTACTATTTCTTTTTCAAAATTTTATACATGTTCTGATTACTCTCACCCCTACTCTCCTTTATTTCTCTTCCACTCTGTCCATCCCTATTCTCACCTTTAAGTACTTTTCCCACATTCATGTCTTGTTTGTGCATAAGGAACCTAATTTATGAGTAGATGGCAACTCTTGAGAGTGAACATCTTCTGTCCAGTTAATTGTAATATATGTTCTTTGCCTATGTGTCTAGAGTAGTCTGTAATGGAAATCTATACCATTCCTGTTATATCTCTTGTAACTTGCTTATTGAATCACTATTAATATGAGAATAACAGCATTGTACAGGAAAAGTATTATAGGACTTGAGGTATTACATCTAATAGTAGAACATTGGCATTTGGAATGATGAACGTATCAACCTTCACTTTTATCTTCCTTAAAGCTATCAAGTATCTTCTCTTTGTGTGTAAGGGCAGTGGGAGTAGAACCTTCATTCCATGTTGTTAAAGTTGTGCTTTTTTTTAGCCTCTCTCTGAATGAGAAGCTAAAAAAGAATATTAATTCATTATTTCTAAATTTGTATCTTAGAAATGGGCACCTGGTCTAAGTAATATTTCCTGAGTAAATAAACAAAATAATTATATTGTTTTGGTGCAGGGTCATGGACCATGAGAGGAAGCCCGGTAAGCTCAAGCTATAGGCTTGAAGTCCTGGAGACCCTAAAGGGATGGTAGGAGCTTTGGCTGCTTCCCCAGGCATCTGGTCCCTGTCAGATGGTGGCAGCCACCCTGCACCCTCTCCCCCCATAGAGAGATTTGTTACCATCAGACACATGAGGGCAATGCACTTCCAGATGTAGATGAGACATCCCTAACATCTCAGACCAAGACAATAGGAAAAGAGATGTGACCACAGTCAAGTAGGCTCAAAACAATTATCTAAGCTAATGAAGTACCTAGAGGGCTGGGGGGCATTGCCAATAAGCTTCCCTTCCCAGACATCCCCCCCTGTAAAAGGTATTTAATCTCAGGCCCACCCTGAGAAGTGGGGTACGGTTTCACTCATACATTTTCTGCCATAACAATTAACTGTTTAGAACCATGAACTGTTTCTTTTCATTGAGATCTGTCCTACATGGGGAGCCATGGAGAAGGCCTTCACTTATAGTACTGCAGGCTAATCTCCTGTAGAAGTCCTCTCTGTGCTCCCAGCCATAACTGTCCCCAAGCCTGCCACCATCAAGTCAAGGAACATCTCCCTGTAATACTATCCAGAGCTACCCTTTTCACCCCAGACCTGGGCTAGTTGTAGCCCATGGCTGGACTCTATTCCCTACTCTTCTGTGACTCCCTGTGGTGCCTGGGTGTCCAAAAGTCTGAAAACTCCAAGGACCAACCTCATCACAGGCAGCACTTGCCCCAACAGCAGCATGGGATAAGCACAGTCAAACTTCCCATGTCCTGCCTCCCCAAGTGGCAATGCCCAGTGGCAGGGCGGACAGGGGTCCACAACCCTACATTTTGGTTAGGATTTCTATTGCTGTAATAAAATGCCAATGGCAAGTAGGGGAGGAAAGGGTTTATTTAAATCTTATAAATCTCAGGTCATAAAAAAAATCACTGAAGGAAGTCAAAGCAGGAATACAAGCCAGGGAGATGGAGGCATGACCAGATGAACAGTCACAGAGGACACTGTTTGCTGGCTTGCTCATTATGACTTGTTCAGCTTGCTTTCTTATACAATCCAGGCCAAAATTCTCAAAAGTAGCACAATGATAAATCACACCTATTCAATATTTTGTATATTCATGTATTTATAGGTGTCAAAAGCTGACTTTTGTACATAATCCAATCATAGATGAAATTCAAAAAGTGTTGTGGACTCAATGTTGATCTAATGGTCTCAACTACTAATTGAAATTTGTTCTTGTGTTAATCAATCAACATGTGATAAATGTAACTCTCACCAGACTCTATCAAGTGTACTACCCAATGGAGTTGACATTGCCCATTATACAATCTCATTTCTCTGTGTTTTTCCGAAAGATATATGATTAAACCATTACCAAGATGTAAGCGTTTAAGTACTTTGGATACTTCTAGCTATAGTGTCTGCTGTTCTTCCATCTATGGCAAGAATTCCTTCTATATCTTCTGTATTAGACATTATTTTCAGAAAAGGAGACAGAAAACTTCTTTCAGTCAGAATGCAGTAAATCCTGATAGATATGATAGCTGGGCTCTTCATACTTACTAAGTGTAAGTAATATGCTCTTTCACCTTTACAACTGAGTGTAGGCCCTTCTATAGCAATAGTTAATATGCTAGGCCCTTAAATTTATGTTCATAAGAACCTATTTGATAAACATGTTCATTTTTAAAACATAAGGTTCAGGCATTATGAAAATACCAGGAAAATTAATCTAAAGTAAAGTAAGTGTTTATTTCTCCACCAATCTTCAGTTCTTGTTCCTCTATACTGTGCTTTGTAAAAAAAAAAAAAAAAAATAGGGGAAAGTATATCAAGCAACAGTGTTTTTATTCTGTCTGTTAACCTATTTCAACAAACTAATCAATCAAAAATGACACCTCCCTGTTTTTCCTATGATCAGTGACATTATCTGATTTTAGGAGTGAAATGGCAGGAAGATGTCCTTTTTGCACTCAATATGGCCAATGTGCTTATAGATCATCATGCCTTTTGGATTTTATTATGCCTGGGCGATTTTCCAGTATTTTATGAACATAGTTTTTCAGAACGTTCCTGGATTGAAGCTTGATTGTATATCTGGACAATATCTTAGTCTACTCATGACAGCACTGTCCAGATGGTCCTGGACTGCTTCCAATAGAATCAGCTTTTGGCCAAGAACTGTAGAAGCATGAATCTTATGGAGTCCAAGACAAGTTCCTGGTGTATGTAATCTCCTCACAAGGGATTGGGATGGACTTCTGGAAAGTCAAGTCAGTCCTGATTAGGACACACTTGTAATTACAAAAAAAAAAAGCTTTCAATAATCTTTCACATTCCATGAATAATTACATTAGTTGCATCCTCCCTCTTTTGGCCCTAAGTGTCTTACAATCCAATATTCTGTGGGAGACAATAGGCATTTTAATGATGTTCAGAGTTCCAGAAAGCTTTAAAAGAATTAAAACACATTTTATTTCTGCTGGAATTCTGATATTGTACTTGTTTTCTAGTATTACCATTAAAGCTAGATGCACTACATTAGCATGTTGCCTGCTCTCTCCATATTGAAAAAAACCCTGACTCCCACAATCCAGCTACTGCAGTATGTATATCTCCTCTTTTATAGATATGCTTTCAAAAATGGCTTTCTGTTTGAACAAGATTCACCACATCTAATAAATACAAACATGACTAATTCTTCATTGTATATGACAATTTCAAATATCTTCAAGGTATCATTGTTTACACAATTGCCACATATTGCTTAACTTAACTCCAGTCATCCACCTTTACACATTCTCTAAACCTAATCCGGTTAAGGCTACCAATGAAATTTATGCTAAGAATTATAATTGTCTTTATAGGTGAATTTATTTGGAGTAGCATGGAGGCTAGGCTGGATTTTTATCCATGTTCTGTTTGGCTGGATAACTTAATTCAGAATTGACACTCAAGTGCAATTAATGATAGGCCAGGACTTACTGCCCCCATTTGTGCTCATTGTCTTTGATTTGTTATGTATGTTTACTCTAGCTCTGCTTTGTGGTTAAGTGATCTCTTTTATCAACAGGTTTTCACTTCTCGTTTTTCAACTTTATTATGGGATTTCGTTCTGTAGTTATAGTCTTACAAAAAACATTTTAGACTTAGGATTGGTTACCTTAATACCTCAACTGCTAAACTTTTGCTTTACTTTGTTTTTCATGTAAGAATCTGTATCTTGTATCTAAGAGGTCAACATAATGCATTATTTTTCTAATTTTTCAAATTTACTACTTTCAAATTTTTATACTAAGCATATATTAATATCATAATTATATTAGAATGTTCTGATTTCACTGTGGCCTTACTTTTACCAGTGTGTTTCTGGATGTTTTTGCATCACTTATCAGTGCCCTTTTCCTTTGGCTTGGAGAATTTAAAATTTATTGTAAGACTGAATTTATGTAATGGACTCCCTTGACTTTTCTTACCTAGGACTTTTGACATTTCCTACTCGTTCAATAAGGACAGCTTTTCCAGGCATAGAATTCTTGGCTGTCAAGGCTTTTCCTTCAGCAGTTTGTATAAATCATCTTATAATTTCCTTGTCCATTAGATCTATTCCTACTTCTAGCACTAAATGAATTGTCTTCTCTTTTTCTTGTTGCTTTCAGAATCACCTGCTCACCTATACATCTAACCATGTCTTTGACTTTTCTTATTCAGACTCTAGGTGATTGGAAATATTTGTTATCTTTGTGTCTGGATGTTTGTATCATATTTCTAGTTTGGAAAAAAACTATTTCTTTATGTATTCTTTCCACCTATTATCTTACTTTAATATCTCTTGAATGCAAATTCTGTGGACATTTGCTCTTTTGAAGTTATATCACCAATCCAGTGAACTACTTTCTTTTTCCTACTTCATTTTCGTCCTCTAAATGTAACTTTTCAGCTCTCCTGTATTGAAGAACATTCATTGTTGTCCTTCTTTTGGATTAATATTGTTGTTGATGCTACCCATTTTGTTTTAAAAATTTCAGCTGTTGTATTTTTCAGTTATAGGCTTTCAACTTTTGAAAATAAATTATAATCTGTTTTACTTTCTTATTTTGGTCACTGATAGTTTTTCATACATTGTTGAATTGTTTCTCTATGTTTTCTTGATGTTAAGTAAATTTCCTTAAATTATGACCTGAATTAATGCTCAGGAAGTTTATATATGCCAGAAAGTTTGTTATCTTTTTGGGACTAATCGTTGTCACTGTATCTTATTCCTTTGATGACATAATTTTACCTTATTTTTTCTTAACCCTTATGATTGTAGTTTGTGAGTGGTAAGGTTTTCTAGTAACTCTGGATAGTTTATCTATTGAGTTCCCTAAACTTGTGGCAACTGCATATGTTGAGGACTGAAGGTATGGATCCTCCAATGTCTCTGTTCTGAGACGGAATCTCAAAGTCCATCAAAGTTGGTGTACTACTCGGCTGGAATCCTGTTGAGAACTGCCTACAGATAACGTTTATTGAGAACTCAACATAGATATAAGCAGCTAGACAAACTAGCAATTGACTGTGTCATGCTTGGGTTAAAGCTACCTGTCAATTGCTAAACTAATATTAAATTAGCAGTTTGTGGCTACAATTCTATAGCTAGAACCAAGCCATCAGGTTTATG
>BDUI01012924.1:10628-21606 GCA_002335545.1 Apodemus speciosus | reverse complement strand
GACTCAATTTCTCCTGCATTTCTTTAAGTGAGTTTTTCATTTCCTCTTTATTGGCTTCTGTCTGTTGACCCATATTCTCCTGGTATTCTTTTAGTGATTTTTGTGTTTCCATTGTAAGGGCTTCCAACCTATTCATGTTCCCTTGCCTTTCTTTAAGGGTTTTGTTTATGTCTTTTTTGTGTTCCTAGAGCAGCATCATGACCAGTGCTTTTAAGTCCAAATCTTGTTTATCTGGTGTGTTGGGGTATCCAGGTTATAGTATTCCTTATTCTCAAGTTTCCAGGTGATAACATCAAAGTGTCCAGAAAGGAATTTCCTGATAAGCCTGATGACTTGTGTTTTATCCCTTAGCCCCTCTCAGAGAAAACTTACTTCTGCAAATTGTCCTCTGACCTCCACATAAGTGATATGGTACACACACCCATAAATAAATGTAAAAGGCTTCTTAAAGGTCTAAACAAATGATTGAGTGTGTGATATGTTGATGTGTCTGTTTTCTTCACTGATCTAGCCTGGGATTCCTACAGTCCTTGATCATGAAGTTATAATCTACTGATTTTATCATAAATATGTTAGTTCTAGGCTTTTTTATCAGGTGGGGGGCAAAATTTGGAAGCATGGTGTGCTTTGAAAAGCAATAAAATTTATGGGAACAAATTGTTGAAGTGTTCCTTTTCAAACACTAAGAGCAGAATTCTCAGTCACTTAAAAATATTTTCGGTAAATATTTGCTTCTCAGTCTCATAGATTGGGTGGGAAGAAGAAAGCTGGAATGCAGCCCAGGAAGATCACAGGGAACATCGCTGTCCATAGCTCAGTAATCAAAGACAAAATGAAGGCTGGTAGAAGATTCATGAAACTCCGGGGGAGTGGCTGGCAGCCATCAGATGAGGATTGCACTGGGCTTCACAGAAAAAAAGATCTGATGCTTGATACTTGACTTTTTCCATAAAAGTATGTCTCTACTTGTCCCCATAATAAAAGAGATGAGAATTCACATATTATGGCAGAAATCAGTAGATTCTGACTTCATGATAAAGGATGGTATAAACCCCAGGTCTGTTTAATGAAGGAAACAGAAAATCAGTTTTTGAGTTATTAAACACACAGTATTACAGCCCAAAGAGGAAGGAGTTAATTTACTTAATCTAATAAGCTTTTCATAGGGAATTGTGGGTAAGATTGGATCTGCTTTGCCTATGAGGCACTAGATATTAAAAAAAATGTCAACCAAATATTCATTATTTACTATTTAATCAGTAGCATGTGAAGTTTGGATTCTTTGATGCATTACCATTTTCATGTCATTGAAACCTCTAAATAATAAAAATTTTACATGTACAAATACATTCAAATGCTACCATTTATAAACAAAACACATTATCATGTTTGCTCTTTATCTCAGGCCCTAACTTTTCACCTTTCCTCTCAAGAAAATAAAGGTCCACAAGCTTTTGTTCTACTACTTCATGTTTTCTTTTTTTGACCCCATACTATTTTGACAACTTCTACCATATTTTCATATTTCTAACATTTTAAAAATTAGCCTTCAAACTAGTTGATTTCATTATTGTTACCCATTACTTTTCCTTTTTTAAAACTATGCTTTTTATTAGAATAGAATTCTATCACTTTCCTAATCTTCCTACCTCTAAGGACTCCCAGCCATTCTCTCTGGAACCACTCCTCCATCATCCTACCACTCTCAAGTTGATAACATCTGTTTCTTTGATTATGTGCATGTATTATGTATGTGTATATATATAAAAATACATATAACACAAAGAGAAAAATACAGAAGGAGAAGGGACAAGGGACAAATACTGTGAAGGTGTTTGATAAAGCCTTAATAAATCTTATTATTTTATATTTAATTTATTTTTATTGAAATAGATTTTTCTCTGAAACAATGCCTCCTAACCAGTTACCCATTTTGCCACTCCTCCCAAATCCCCTCCACACCTCCTCTTCCACCAGATTGACTCCTCTTCCATTTGCTCTTCAGAAAAGAGCAGGCCTCCAAGAGACAATAGCCAAACAGGACAAAATAAGATACAATAAGACAAGGCAAAAGCCCTCATATCAAGGATGGACAAAGTATCCCAGTAGGAGGAAAAGAATGCCAAGAGCAAGCAAAAGAGTCAGAGATACACTTGATCCCACTGTTAGGAGTCCCACAAAACCACTAATCTAACAGCCATAACCTATATGCAGAAGACCTTGCACAAATCCCTGGAGTCTGCATAATTGCCACTTCAAATTTTATAAGTCCATATGAACCCTGCATTTGTGGTGGCCTTGATCTCCTCTGACTCCTACAATCTTTCTACCCCCTTTCTATGAAATTTTCCAGTCTTTGAGGGGAGGGACCCTATAGAGACCAGCAATTTAGACACTTTCTCTGGCATAATATCTGGGCATGTCTATCCACACCCATTCCCATCTACTTCCAGAGGAGGGCTCTCTGATACCTACGAGACAAAACATCAATGTGTGTGTAGCAGAATATCCTTAAGAATCATTTCATTGATTTATTTTTGTCCATGCAGTTTGGGTCATGGCTTCAGCTTCAAGTTAAACCAAGTATTGGCCACTCTCACAACTGCATCACCATTGCCACAGCAAAACTTGTACTCAGCACAGATTGTAGATGGTGGGTTTTGTGGCTGGGTGTACAACCAGATTTCTCTTTCTGTAGCCTGAAGAGTACCTTCTCTTGCCAAATGCATTAGAATGTTGGGGCAAAAGCTCCATGCAGGCACCAGCTCAACCTCTTTAAGTTCAGTGAGCTGTGTAGAAGTTGTTCTTGGCAATGGGAACCCATTGTCAGTTTGTGAATAACAAACCTCTGTTTTAGCATCAACCTTAGTTGTTTAAGGATCTCCATGGGACCCCTTGGCCAACAACTCAAATGTAACCTAGTCCCACCACTGGAATCCTTGCTTAGCTACAAAAAATGGCCAATTCTGTACCACTCATCACTAGAAGTCCTCACTAACACCAAACTCAGAGATTCCAGAATTTTTTTTTTTTTTGGTTTTTTCGAGACAGGGTGTGTAGTCCTGGCTGTCCTGGAACTCACTCTGTAGACCAGGCTGGCCTGGAACTCAGAAATCCGCCTGCCTCTGCCTCCCAGAGTGCTGGGATTACAGGAGTGTGCCACCACCACCCAGCTGATTCCAGAAAATTTCAACTACACTGAGTTTCCACACTGCCACTCAACTGCTTCCCCCCCAATTCCAGCCATTTCTCCTTGCACTCTTTCCCTTTACACTTTCACCTGAACCCTCCCACTTTCACACCCACCAACCTGGAGTCCTCCCACTAAAATCTATTATGTTTCTCATTCCCAGACTCAATGCAATCCCCATCAAAATTCCAACTCAATTCTTCACAGAGTTAGAAAGAGCAATTCTCAAATTCATCTGGAATAACAACAACAACAACAACAACAAAAAAAAACGGATAGCTAAAACTATTCTCAACAATAAAAGAACTGGAGGAATCACCACCCCGGACCTCAAGCTGTACTACAGAGCAATAGTGATAAAAACTGCATGGTATTGGTATAGTGACAGGCAGGTAGATCAATGGAATAAAATTGAGGAGCCAGAAATGAACCCACACATCTATGGTCACTTGATCTTTGACAAATGAGCTAAAACCATCCAGTGGAAAAAAAGATAGCCTTTTCAACAAATGGTGCTAGCTCAACTGGCAGTCACTATGTAGAAGAATGCAAATCGATCCAGATCCACTCTCATCTCCTGGTACCAAGCTCAAGTCAAGTGGCTCTAGGACCTCCACATAAAACCAGATACACTGAAACTAATAGAAAAGAAAGTGGAGAAGAGCCTCAAGCACATGGGAACAGGGGGAAATTTCCTGAACAGAACACTATTTCAGTATAATAATTTTATAGATACTCTGAGAATTCTACATCATTCACCCCAATCACAGCATAGTCCACAAACATAATCCTGAGCTTCAGTATTACCATGGACCCAGATAAGACTGTCAGAGGTAACCTGGACCATCAACATGGACATAGGTGATATCATAGGCCACTCACATCAATATGAGTTGGGGCTGCAGCACAAACCAGAGATATCCATATGGACTTTGAAGCAACAGGGGCCACCGACATCAACACAGAAACTGGCCACACAGCAGGACCATAAACCCAGACATGACCCTTAGTGAAAGCACAGACCCAATATCACCATGGCCTCAAGTTACAGTGCAGGATTCACAGATCAATATGACCAAGGCCTTCAGTTTATTTTCTATTTTGAGACAGGGTCTCAGTAAATATCCTAGGTTGGCCATGAGCTTATGAGTCTCTTGCTTTGGCCTCCTAAGCAGTTAGGCTGCAACTTCAGATCTGTGCTATACTCTAAAATTAATAGCCACTTTTTCTTTGAATATTATTGTCATACATTTTATGCATAAATATGCAAACATATGTAAACACAACCTGCTGAGTCTGTTTTTGTTGCTTGTGTGTATGTGGCTCTAGGGCTGACTACTTTGTATTTGGTAACCAATTATTGGACTCTTCTCTTGCAGAGGCTAATTCTCCCTCTCTGATCAGTAGCTCTTTTTCTAGAGGTGGCCACTGGAGATTTTTCTCCATTCTGTGCTAGCATGTCTATTGATATTGTCATTGTTCCAGTCTTGTTTAGGCAGATATTTGTAGGAGAAGATGTTTCACAGCAAACTTCTTGGTATTCTGGCTCTTAACAATCATTCTGGTCCCATCTACTGGTATTCCCTAAGCCATCGTTGTGGGAGCCCTGGTATAGATATATCCATTGGGGGTTGGCTCTACACAATGCACTGACCTAGTTGCTGGAATTTGTTATGGTCTCCATTTGTGTAAAGAGAAGTTTCTTTAGTGACGGTAATAATTACACTTATGCAGCAAAGGTAGCCTGTGAATAAAGGGAGGCTGAGCTTTACATGTAGTATGCATAAGAAAAAGAATCTTGAAGTTAAGATTCTTTAATATTAACTTGTTTTCCTGTGACTTACTCATTTTACCTAAAACTGGACCACAGTAAAAATAAATTAAAACCTGTAGAGCAATAAAAATGTTACTAAATTAATTAATTATTTTATTTATTTACATCCCAAATGTTGCCCCCATTCTAGTCCCCCTGGCAGAGTCCTTTCCCCTTTCCTCACTCCTACACCTCTGAGAGGGTGGCACCCCAGGGATTCCCCCCTTTTAAAAAATCACACTATGTACAATAAATATGTTCTAATATTTGATATTTATTAGTACTCAATATTGTTTAGATTTTAGTAATGCAGGATTTTGGAGTGACATTTTAGTGACATTCTTTGCTCAGAAGATTTTGTTGTTCTTTTTGTGAAACATATATCTTTCCTTAATCTTCCCAAGTCAAATCACATTATTTCTACCTCCATTTTGTGATGTTACTTTTAGCCTCATTTTCAGAACTAAACTATTTGTGTGGATGTTTCTCACCGGTTATTTATTCCTAAATTTGTTTTTCTACAATTTTCTGAAACACTATAAAATATAATTATTTAATTGTATTACAAATATTTGCCAAAACTTACAGAACATCATAAAAAGACTTGAACATGAGTTTTTGTAACCTTTATTACATGCCCATTTCCATGGTCCTTACTGAATTTTCCTAACCACACAGGCAACATATGAATTTTTTATGTTCTTTCAGCACTAATAAAAGGATTTATGCAAATAATTTTTTACAAAAATTAATTCAATTTGATTAGTATGTTATGAGCACAAATTCAAGAGAAAAGGAAACTGGAAATCAGAAGTGATTAGAAGCACTTAAACAAAATAGGCTATTAACATCCTACTGTGCATCTTACAGGAACTCTCACATTTTTACATTTTTTTGTCAAGTCTTGCTATTGCAGAGCATAAACAAAACTATTAGTATAATTTGATTGTAACTACTTAATCTATGGAAGAAAAAAGGTCCTCCTGCAAAGACTGAGAGTTCAAATAAGGAAAATTTTAAGTAAATGCTTTCATTACATACTATACACTTAGCACTTACATAGATCTAATAAAAAATTGTCACCTCTGATGTGGTCAGCACTACTAACACTGATGTAGTGAGTACAATCACCACACAGAAATGCTACTAGTTCTTCTTTGTATGTACTAGTCAGAACTAATTTTGTTCATCCTAAAGGATAAAGACTTTATGGTAGTTTCCCAAGAAACATGCCAAAAATCATTTAGACGAGTATTGTCAACCAATGAAACAATTGTTTCCTTTCCATAGATCTTTTAAATATTTGTCTCACACAGCGAAGAGCTACATTTGGCCAATGTTTTTTAAGCAAATACCTCACATCACTCAGTAACATTGCTTTGGATTATATTCGAATTCAGCTGCACTTTTTGAAATATGATTATCCACAGTTGCCTATGCGTACAAACTGTAGTAGTAGGCACTTTTATTGAGTTCAGAATTCAAGACATCTTAATCTGTTATCTTCCTCTGGGCTACATTTCCTTAAGAAGCCAACATGGGGACAGATGCTACAGATCAGGCTAAGTCTACAGCCTTCCTCCTGGATATTTGCCTCATAGTAAGGTTTTTATCACTCTCCACTTCAAGCACCTGCTTCAATGTACATGCCCTGGAATCCAGAATTAGTAAGAACTGGTCCATGTTTGAAGTAGTAGATATCAGAATCTTATTCTCTGAGTAAAAGCTTATTTAATTTCAGATGGCTTTAAAAAAAAAGAGTATTTATCGAGTGACTTCTACCTAACCATTTTTGTATTAACTTTAGCTGATATTATTGAATAGCATCCATCGATGCATGCAAAAGAAATAGAAGATATGTTTATAGAATCAGTATGTTCTGAGGAACAAAGAACCTCAGTACTAAATACATTCATTGTGCCTCCTCTCTTCATCTGAAATTCTCCACCTATTTTAGCCTGATTCTTGCTTCAGTCCCTAATTGCTTTCCTACTTTCAGTTGTTTCACACTCTTTTTCTTGGTAGTCTTTAAAAAAAATTCTTATTTATTCTTTGATAATTTTTAAACTACATCTTGATCAAATCCTTTCCCACTTCTCTAGCTAGCCAAATTCATGTTCTGTCTCCCTCTTAAATACCACACACACACACACACACACACACACACACACACACACACACACACACACATACACACACTCATAGAGTCCACAATTTGTGTTGGCTAACTACTCTGTATCTGCCCTATGGAAGGTACTTTGGAAAGGTTCATAATGAGGAGACTGGGGGAAATAGGAAGAATGGAACAAAGGGAGAAAAAGAAATAAATAATCTGAAAAGTACCAGGAGTGGAGATAAAGACAAGAAGGAAAGAAGGCATATAGGATCCAGGTTAAAAAAAAAAAGGGAAAAGCAGGCAAAAAGAGAAATAAAACCTGGAGAATATTTACAGTTTCTTTACTGATTAAAAATAACAGAGCATGTTTTAGAATCATTAAAAAGACATTTGAAAAGACAAGCAAAATTTTCATTATATCATCAGAAATTATCAAGTTGCATAAAACTTTAAGGAATTCTTAGAGTAGAATATGACCATTTTCTTTTGTGATGTTTTTCTTTATCATGTATACTAAAGTCTTGAAGTTTAAGTTGTGGATTGTTTGTCAGTGAGCTTGTAGAGCATAATTACACTCTTCAATTAAGATAGACTTTGTAAGAAGCAGAATTATACTTTCCTTGATGTGAGTAAACTGTAATTTAATGCAAAGGGTTCTGCCATATTACATTTTCCAGAGCTTTCGTTAATTCTTGCTTAGTAATTACAAATGGCTTACAAATAAACACTTGAGATGATTTCCCAACTGTTACGTATTTACTTATAAAGCTGGAACTTCCATCACTAGGACACTTAAGTGGTTTTGAAAGATTGTGTATAGGTTCATTTTACAATGCATTTGAAGTTTGTAATCCTGCTTAAATACACAAAAATAGGAAGGATTAACAAACTGCTGCTTGGAAACCAAGAGAAGACAGAGAGAAGGGCAATCAAGTCAGATCCTCTGAGAAACATGAAATCAATTGGTCAAAACGTGGAAGACTGTCAACAAAAATAATATGTTATGGGCCTTCAAGGGTTTCTGTTTATGCCAGAGGAAGCCTAAAATAATCTGTGGTTTTTGATGCTTGATTTAGTTTTCCACAAGCCTAATTAACACCAGATTAAGTTCACTGCCACTATAGTTTATCCCTGAGACTGACAAATCATTGGTGTTTATTTGCCTGCTCCTCAGAAAGACTAGCTGCAATAATGTAATGACATATTTGATAACATTGAAAGCAATATAATAGTGCTCATGTAAAGAGGTTTGTAAGCTATTATAATAATTTTAAAGAGCTAATTTTATAATGGACAAACCTACCCCAGAAACAACTAAATCATCTCATGTTCTATTTGGGTGTGTCCACTAGTTGGATTAAATTAAATACAATTCAATCATTTTTTAAATTATTTTAAGAAAGGTCTCCTTTGTTTTAGTAAAATTGAATATGATGTCAATTTCTTTGAATTCATAGCCAAGGGTCAAATCTCACTGTTATGGACAATATATGAGAACATTTTCAGATGAATGTGTTCGGTGTAATGCAATGGGTAAGTGCACAGTGAAATATTCTCCTTGCCAACTTCTAGTCTTTTAGTTTTCCATTTTACTAGCACCAGAAAATATTCTCTAATCCAACCTCTGAAGTTGTTGATATAGATAACAATTCAAGGTCAATTTGGAATTGTGCTACTTATTTGCTTTGCTTTGGATCTTTCAATTTTGTGCAAGAGTTTGTAGGGACACAATAAAACATGTTTGTTTATATATGTGAACAAACTGGAGCTCAGATTTTCATCTTGCTCCCTGAATGCTCTCCTGACTTCAAAGGGAGCTTGATATGGAGAAATATGCAAAAGGTTAGAGCTGGTTAGGAAATCAGTATGAAATGACATAATTCTTCATTCACAGAATTATATATGACATATACCAGGCACAAACTCTCTACTGCCACCCTTAATAGAGACATGAAGGTTGAATAGCACAGTCTAAAAAGGATTTGTTTAAATGCAATGATTTATGTAAACATAAATAGATATGCTCAAGATTTTCTTTCTTTTGGTCTTCTCTTAATCCAGCCTTTCCAGTGATCATGGCCTATCAATCTGCCCTGCCCCTCAAAATCGATAGAAAGAGTCCTTCCTTTTACTAATATTTTAGTAAGTTACATTTATGCCTCAGATTATGCATTTTATCCCAAGTCTGCCATATTATTTTTCCTTATAAAATAAAAAAGCACATGTCTATTCCTTTCTAATCAACCTCTGCAAAACAAACATCTCAAAGCACAGCACCATTGACCAGAAAAACTGTACCTATAAGAGTTCTCTAAAGCCTTTATTTCCTCCTTTTTTACAAAAGTAGATAGTAGAATAAGAAGTTTGTTTTCAATGTGGCCACATTAGAAAGTGATCCAGTGAAACCCTTAAATTGGTCTTCCTAATTCTGAATCGAGATTAAAGTTTAACAGGGGCCAAGGATATGCACATCTAAGCAGTCCCGGTATAGATGTGGTCCTACCCACTATTATTCTATCATTGCCTGGGTTTCAGTCTCATACCTATAAGTGTCCTGACAAGCTGTTAGAATTATGTGAGTCTATTTTCAGGAAACAAGTTTCCCTATCATGAGAGCCTTTTCCTTTTCCCAGCATGAGATTTCTGGAGAAATTCACACTTAGGTTTCAACAGCCTGAGAGCCAGATTGAGAGACACATGCACTTACTCATGACCCCAGTACTTGGGACTGAAACAGGAGGATCATGTTTGAGGACAGCCTAGGTTTCATGATTAGACTCTGTCTACAACAGATTGGGTGGAGTTGCTTATGCCAGCTTTTCCAAAAGTAACTATAAGCAAGTGGTTTTTTAAAAATGGTTTTGTGCGTGTTTACCTGGAACTGTGCTCTAACCTTGGGCACTATTTGCTTTCTATGTATGATTTCATGTTTTCTATGTATTGTTCCAGGCATGGACATATTTCACCTCATGACTGAGGTATTAAAACAAAGCTTGGAGAAACATAAATGAAGATATCCTCCTTTTTTGAATGATATGTGCAGTCTAAACTATAGATGACTACAAAGTCAGTTAGTTGTTAATGAATTTCAAAGTAAAATATAAATAGAAGTGTCCGTGTTCTGTTTAGCCTCAAATGTTTTAAATCCTATTTGAGTTATGCTGCATATCTTTGAATGATACTATTTAGGTTTCTTCTCAAAGAAGATAATGACTGTAGAGATTGCTAAAAGGTTAAGAGGATTACTGATAACTCACCAGAGAAAACCACTCAGACACAGTTTATAGCTAATTAAGTTTCTGTTCCAGCAGACTGTGACCACACCCAGGTATTTCAGGAAGCTAGGTGTGGATCCAAGTGTCCATCCAGAACAGGATTTTTAAAGGCCAAAACCACATCCTGACTTCTCAATAGCTGTAGGAGGCCTTCATAGAAGGAAGCAGTTTAATGGAAGCTAAGATAAGAAGTTATCTCAAGAGATTTTGTGGAAACATGCAATTTAACAGATCAGAGATAAACCTATGATAAACAGGTAACTGGAGAGGGGTCAGTACAAACAAGTATTTTAACAGAAATAAGCAAGCTAGGACATCCTGACCTTGGGTTCCTAGAATAGAGTTTGGAAGATTTCCATGGGATTCTCCATCAAGGAAATGAAATTCTAGTTAAACTTACAATGGGCTTGGCAAGAAGACAAGATGGAGGACAATCTGTACATATTTCCTTACTCTGTCACAAGAAGACCTGTCTGTCACTCCAGTTCCAAGGAATCCAATACATAAAATGTTTTTGATGTTTAACTTATAGAAAGCAAAGTGGATTGATCCATTCTTATCTCCTTGTACTAAGCTCAACTCCA
>BDUI01012921.1:19786-38512 GCA_002335545.1 Apodemus speciosus | reverse complement strand
AATCACTGGAGAGAAGAAAACGAGGAAGAAGAGCTAGTATGAAGAAAACTTTTCAAACAACTATCTCCCAACTCAGCAAACAGGATCTCATTTATTCCTTGCTAACATCTTATAGCGTTTGAATCGCTATTTCTGTTTCAGTTTGAAGAGTAGAAAACTCAAAAAGTAAATAACATTTCCAAGGTTGTGYAGCTAACAAGATCATGGGGCTAAATCTGAATGTGAGCTTTTAAGACTCAAATATCTATCACTCTTAACAACATGTCTGATTAATGTCATATTACAGTAAGGCAGGAAGCAAATGGGATCAAGATATTATTAGGATGGTAATTGTGGTTTCTTGATTTACGGTCTCATGTTCGAGCTCGATTATATCTTTTGGATGAGAAGGTACTTGTCCTATGAACTTTGGTAGTGGCCAGCAATATTAACCATCTCCTGAAAGGCCATACACTTAATTAATTTGGCACATAGCCCCACTCATATCTTTTTCTTAGAAATCATTGAAAACACTGCCTAATWTTTTACTTCTTTGTATAGAACTTACATTATGTATCTTTATGAACCTTAAAATTATTCTCAGTTAAATAAATACCTTGCTCTTTAAACAAATCTATATTGAGTGGATTACACTAGACACTAGGGTGCAGATTTTTGTTTGGTTGTTTGGATTTTAGGTTTTCTTGAGATAGGTTCTGGTGTAGTTCAGACCTACCCACCAAGCCAAACTGCAACTATATTCATGAGCTCAGGTGTGTCTGTTTCTAAAATATCATCACTGGGACTACTGGTGACATTCCTTTATGRRAGGAGTGGTGGGCAGAGTCATGACACCCTGACGACAAAAATCTAGCCTTTCCTCCTAACAACTTACATTTAATTCTTCTCTAATCCCATGTGGCCTTGATGAGGAGCTATAGCAGTATGCGGGACAAGACTAGGGGAAGGACCACATACATGCAACCAKAGAGTCATCATAYATGTTGAACTTCCAGAGTGGCTACTTCAAGGTCATCTACATTCCCGACTGTGACCCTTTACCCATTGCTCTATAAGTAAGTTTAATAAACTCCTTGGTTCCCCAGAGTGAACTTTGTTGGAATTAAACTTTGGATTTTTGTCATTGGGACCTTAAGGGGAAGGTGTGTRTAGACATTGTCTAATCCAGAGAGAAGCTTCCTACAACACACAATCTTGCTACTCAGTCAAGATGACCCTAAGCATATGACTCCCTGTATCAACCAYAYYTGGCTGAACTTAACAAGCCACAACATAAAAGACTTAAGGGTTCCAAACTCTTTGATTAAATTGTTTAGAATTGTTGTGGCAATGTTTTGCACAGTAATAGTAAATATAAATAATAAAAATAAAGATGCTTCTATAACATTGAAAGTAGTTGCAGACACTGAGAAAAGAAGCTTAAGCTTAGATGTCCAACGCCATCAGTCAATGGCAGAACAAGAAGAAAACCTGTCTTAGCGGTGTTTTATGTGGTGAAACTGTTTTGTTTTCTCTAATTCTGATTGTTTTAGGAGATTTGACTCTTCAAATTCCCTGGAAAATTGAGTTCTTTTTTTTTTGCAATATATTATTTTTATTTATTACTTGGGAAATTCATACAAAGCACCTGACTTCCTATTTCTGTCAGGTTCACCCCTCCTACCCTCCCACTCTCCCATCCCATCCCACCACACCCACCCACCCACCCAACCAACCAATCAAACAAACAAAGTCCAGTTTTTGTTGTCCATATACTCATTGGAGCATTCTCAAACTCCCAGGGACAAGCACCTTAAAGAAARCTGGTTGCTTTCCCAGCCCTCACCCCAACCAAAATGCTGAGGCTTAGCTCTTCCCAGTTGAAAAGTGAGTTTTTAATCGTATCCCCAATAAGAAAAATGAAAATCAGTGATATGATCCATTTYAAAACTACTGAAGTTTGAAGTGGGCACGTGGATTGTAAGGGTTAACTTGTTGCTCTTAAATTTTCTCATAAATCCAGTAACAGGCTATTAAATGTTTATGAGCTTGATGCTGGTTAATCATTCTAACTCTTTCTGTTCTGGCCTGCAGTAAAGGCATACCAACCAAAACAGCCAGCACATGCATTCTTTGTAGGAAACTCTTTAAAATAATTTATCCACTCCCATATTTTYRAGCTATCTGAATTATAGAATTCTCCACATGAACAAGTACCTCAACTTGTTTGCCAAAATAGAAAGATGAAAAGAAAAATGAGCTCTTTTACAATACCCTCTGGGACTAATTACCCGATCTGCTCGATCTGACTAGACTGGTTGTTAGATCTGAATTATAGTCATGAATAAGTTAGATCTTAATTAAAGTCATGTATGGGGTCCAGGAGGCAATGTCATACAGACAGAAATGCTGTTTTCTAATAAGTAGAAATTAGTATTATAATGCTTTGTGAGAAACTCGGTTTCAGATATGTAAGAAATTTTAGAGTTGAAGAATTAACCCATTTTATGCTGGGAAAGTGTCATACATTGTAACTGCAACATTTAGCAGCCTGAGGCAAGATTATCAGAGCATCTTCTAGCACAGACTGGGCTAGAGTGAGATCCTATCTCAGAAAACAACAAACAAGCAAAGAAACCTATTATCCCATCTTTATAAATAATCTCTTTCAATCTTAGTTAGAAATGACATTAACTGTTAGTTATCAATAACACAAAATCATACMATTTCAAAAGTACCTTACCTTTATTTTATCTTCTCACTTATGGTAGCTTTTTATTTCATGTTGCAAAGATTTGAAAAATCAGTTCATCACATCTATATGGGTAGAACCCAGTGAAGCTGGAAATATTTGGGACATATTCGATTTTAATTTTTTAATTTCTTTTTTCCATTTATTTATTTATTTATTTATTTATTTATTTATTTATTTATTTATTCATTCATTTATTCACTTCAAATACTGATCACAGCCAGCCACCTCTCACACAGCTCCTTCTCTATCTTCCTGTCCCCTGTCCTCTGAGAAGGGTGAGATCACACCTGGCTACCAACCTGCCATCGCACCTGAAGTCACTGCAGGACCCACTGAGGCCAGGTAAGGCATCCCAGTTAGGGGAACAGGATACACAGGGAAGCAACTGAGTCAGGGTAAGTACCTGATCCAATTCCTAATTTGCATACATTTACATATGTCCAACACATGTATACTCTTTGGTTGGTGGTGGTTCATTCTCTGGGAGCTCCAGGTTAGTTGACTCTTTAGTGTAACTCTTTGGTCTTTTACTGTGATCCCTATCGTCTCTGAGTTCCTCARTCCTTCCGCCAACTCTTCTACAAGACTTGTCGAGCTTCATGTTTGTCTGTGGGTCTAAGCATCTGTTTCATTCAGCTGCAAGGAGGAGCCTCTTAGAGGGCAGTTAAGATGGATTCCTATCTGCAAAGAGGAGTGTCAGGAATTGGTGCTTGGCCATGGGATGGGTCGTTGTGCCAGTCATTGGTTGGTCATTCCTTTGGTCTCTACTCCATCTTTGTCCATGCACTTCTTGTAGGCAGGACAAAATTTGGGTCAAAGTTTTTGTGGATGAGCTTGTGTCTTCATCTCTCCACTAGGAGTACTGCCTGGTCACAAGAGTTCCATTTCCCCTCTGCTAGGAGTTTCAGCTAGAGTCATTCTCATGGACTCCCTGGAGCAACTGACATGCCATCTCTGAGATGTCCTAAAGATGCCCCTTACCCTTGCTGCTGATTTCCGTTCATTCTCCTGGCCCTCTCTCCCGACTTCTACCTACACCTGATCCTCTTGTCCCCATTCCCCTTCCCATCTCCTTCGCACCCAGATCCCTCCCTCCATCCACCTCTGATGACTATTTTAATTCATCTTCTGAGTGGGATTCATATATCCTCCCTTGAGTCCTTTTTGTTAGTTAGCTTYTTTGGGTCTGTGGATTTTATCATGGGTATCTTGAATTCTATGGCTAATATCTGCTCACTTATAAGTGAGTATATACCCTTTTGAGTCAGGGTTACCTTAACCAGGGTGATATTTTCTAGCTGGAAATTTGCCAGAAAATTTCCCAATGTTCTTATTTTTAACAGCTGAGTAGTATTCCATTGTGTAAATGAATATATTTATATTATACTTATTTTACATTTACTTATACTTACATTATATTTATTTCTTCTTCAGGTGAGGGACATCTTGTTTGTTTCCAGCTTCTGGCTATTATGAATAAATCATAATAGAACATAGTTTAGCAAGTATCTTTGAAGTATAGTGGAGCATATTTTGGGCATAAGCTCATAGTGGTCCAGCTGAGTCTTGAGGTAGAACTATCCCTACATTTCTGAGAAACTGCAAAAAAATTTCTAGAGTGGTTGTGCAAGTTACACTCCCATCAGCAATGGAGGAGTGCTCTCCATGCTCCAATTCACATTTTTACCAGCCAGCATGTGCTCTTCCTTGAGTTTTTGATCTTAGCCACTGTGATGAGTCATTTTGACTTGCATTTCTGATGACTGGGGTGCTGAACATTTCTTTAAGAGCTTATCAGCCATTCAAGATTCCTTTCTTGAGAATTCTCTGTTTAGCTCTGTACCTCATTTTTTAAATTGGGTTATTTGGTTTGTTGAAGTCTAACTTCTTGAGTTCTTTATATATTTTGAATTATACCTCTGTCAGATGTTGAGTTGGTGAAGATCTTTTGCCATTCTTTAGGCTGCTGTTTTGTCCTTTGACAGTGTCCTCTGCCTTACAAAAGCTTTTCAGTTTCATGAGGTCCTGTTTATTAATTGTTGATCTTAGTGCCTGAGATATTGGTGTCCTGTTCAGAAATTTGTTTCCTGTTTCAATGTGTTCAAGGTTATTTTCCACCTTCTCTTCTATTAGATTTAATGTTTCCACTATTATGTTAAGGTCTTTGATGTACTTAGTCTTGAATTTTGTGCAGGGTGATAAATATGGATTATTTGCATTCTTCTATATGCAGAGATCTGGTTATACCAAAACTATTTGTTGAAGATGTTTTCTTTTTCCATTGTATGGTTTGGGGTTCTTTGTCAAAAATCAGGTGTCCATCAATGTGTCGGTTTATTTCTGGGTCTCCAATTTGATTCTGTTGATAACCTGTCTGTTTCTATACCAATACCATGCAGGTTTTATGTACTATTGCTCTGTAGTACAACTTCAGATAGGCATAGTGATACCTCCAGATCTTTTATTTCTCCAGAACAGGATTGTTTTAGCTATCTAGGGTTTTTTCCCATATGAAGCTGAGAATTGTGTTGGAATTTATAGGAATTTTATTGAATCTGTAGATTGCTTTTGGTAAGATGGCAATTTTCACATAATCTTCCTAGTGTATGAGAATGGGAAACCTTTCTCTATCTTCCGATTTCTTCTTCAGTTTCTTTTTTCAGAGACTTAAAATTATCATTATACAGGTGTTTTATTTGCTTGATTAGAGTTATACCAAGATATTTTATATTATTTGTGGTTCTTGTGAAAGATGTTGTCTCCCTAACTTCTTTGTCAGCCTATTTATCATTTGTATAAAGAAGGGCTACTTGTTTCTTTGAATTAATTTTGTATCCAGCCACTTTGTTGAAGATATTTATCAGTTGCAGGAGTTCTCTGGTAGAAATTTGGGTGTCATTTATATATAGTTTCATATTATCTGCAAGCAGTGATACTTTGACTTCTTCATTTCAATTTGTATTTCCTTGATCAACTTTAGTTGTTTTATTGCTCTAGATAAAATTTCAAGTACTATGTTAAATAGATAAATAGTGGGCAGTCTTGTCTTGTCCTGGATTTTAGTGGAATTACTTTAAGTTTCTCTCTATTTAATTTGATGTTGGCTATTGGCTTGCTGTATATTGCTTTTATTATGTTTAGTTATGTATCTTGTTTTTCTGGATCCTTCTAAGACTTTTAACAAGAAGAGTTGCTGGATTTTCTCAAAGGCCCTTTTGGCATCTAATGTGATGCTAATGTGTTTATTTTTTCTTTCAGTTTGCTTATATGAGATATTATTTTGATGGATTTTATATATCAAATCATCCCTAGGATGAAGCTTGCTTGGTCACAGCAAATAATGTTTGTGATGTGTTCTTGGTTTTGGTTCGTGAATATTTTATTGAATATTTTAGCATCAATATTAACAGGAACATTAAAATTCTCTTTCTTTATTGAGTCTTTGTGTGGTTTAGGTATCAGGGTGACTGTGGCTTCATAGAATGAGTTTGGCACTATTCCTCTGTTTTTGTACTGTGGAATTATTTGAGAAGTACTGGTGTTAGCTCTTCTTTGAACTTCTTGTAGAATTATGTGCTGAAACCATCTAGCCCAATGCTTTTTTGGTTAGAAGGGTTTTAAAGCTATTTCTGTTTCCTTATAAGTTATAGGACTATTTATATTATTTACTCGATCTTGATTTGACTTTGGCACGTGGAATCTATCCAGAAAAAATTTACATTTCATTAGGATTTTCCTGTTTTGTAGAGCACAGGCTTTTGAAGTAAGACTACTGATCCTTTGAATTTCCTCAGTGTCTGCTGTTATGCGTCCCCTCTTCATTTCTGATTTTTTTTTTAATTTGGATACAGTCTCTTTGCCTTTTAGTTACTTTGGCTAGGGGTTTATCAATCTTGTTTATTTTCTCAAAGAACCAGCTCTTGAAGTCCTTGATTCTTTGAATTATTCTCCTCGTTTCTAATTTATTGATTTCAGACCTGAGTTTGCTTATTTCCTGCTGTCTCTTCCTCCTGGGTGTGTTAGCTTCTTTTTGTTCTGGAGCTTTCAGGGGTGATATTAAGTTTCTAGTATAAGTTCTCTCCAATTTCTTTAAGAAGACACTTAGCGCTATGAACTTTCCTCTTAGCACTGCTCTTATTATGTCCCATGAGTTTGGTTATGTTGTACCTTCGTTTTCACAGAAGTTTAGAAAGTTTTAGATGTCTTTCTTTATTTCTTTTATGATCCAGTGGTCACTGAGTGGAGGTTGTTCAGTTTCCCTGAGTTTTTTCTGTTGTTTCTGTTGTTGTAGTCCAGCTTTAATTCACAGTGACGTGATGTGATGCAAGGGGTTATTTCAATCTTCTTGTATCTGTTGAGGCTTGCTTTATGACAGACTATGTGGTCAATTTTGGAAAAGGTTCTGTAAGGTGTCGAGATCTCTTGTGTTTTCTTGGTGATGCTTGCATTTGTAGTTCCTGATCTCTTTCCTAGGTTTTCCATCTCTAGGATTACCTCAGTTTGTATTTACTTTATTGATTCTATTTTAATTTTCAGATTATAGACAGTTTTATTCATTCTCTTCACCTTTTAATTGTATTTTCCTGTATTTTTAAGGGGTTTATTCATTTTCTCTTTAAAGGCCTGTATCATCTTTGTAAGTTTGGATTTACAGTCATTTTTTTTGTGTTTCAGCTTGCTGTACTAGGGTAGCTGGGCTCTGGTGGTGCCGTATTACCCTGTGTCTTGTCGGTTGTCTTCTTACACTGTCCTTTAGCCCTTTGGTTGTTGCTGGTGTTGGGTGGCTGATCCTGTACAAGCAGGATACCTTGGGGAGGCAGGCAGAGCCTGACAATGAATCTCAGGGACCAGGATGCTGCTTAACTCTTTCTATCAACTGTGTCCCTGGTGGACCAGTTAGGCAAGGAATGGGCTGGAACCATGTCTAAGCTGGATACTCTGGGCCCCAAAGGCTTCTCTGGAAGTCAGGATGTTCCCAGGGCCAGACAATTGAGGTCAGGGGACCATGTGCACAAAACTCATCTTTGCTAGCTATGCTCTAGAAGGACAGACTGGCAATGGATTGGTGGGGGAGGGAACAGAGGATTTCCTTTCTTCCATTTTTTCATTCATTCATTCATTCACTCATTCTTTTTTTTTTAATTATCACCACATGTCTAAAAGAAAGGTTCTTCGCTCATGATGATCTTTCCAATACGTTCTTGGAATCTGTTTGCAAGTATTTTATTATTTTTGCAACTATATTCATAAGGGAAATTGTTATAAGTATAATTCTTTTTCTTTGTTGGGTCTTTATGAGGTTTCAGTATCAGATTTACTGTGGCCTCATAAAATGAATTTGGTGATGTTTCTTCTCTTTCTATTTTGTGGAATAATTTGAGGAGTACTGACATTAATTTTTCATTTATAGTCTTGGGTGGTGGTGGCACATGCCTTTAATCCCAGCACTTGGGAGGCAGAGGGAGGTTGATTTCTGAGTTCGAGGCCAGCCTGGTCTACAGAGTGAGTTCCAGGGGTGAGTTCCTGCTGGTAGGGCCTCTCAGATGACAATCATGCCAGGCTCCCATCTGTAAGCCCGTAATAGCATTAGAAACAATGTCAGGTCTTGGAGCCCCTAAAGAATTTTCTTACTGTAGAAATTTGTGCCTTAGGAAATTGTCTTGCGGTAGAAACTAGAATAGCCTTCTCTAGAGGCACTCAATGTTTAGAAAGGTTCAGTCTAAATGGAAGAGGATTGATGAACACCATCTGTATTTCTTGATCAATCTTTCTCCATGACACAAACAAAATGCTCTCAACTTGATGCAAATCAATCACCTGAAGAAGTGAGGTGTTGAGCAGAAGTCAGATCCTAAGCAGCTGCTACCTTGCTAGGACTAAGGTGAGGATACATGGATCATTCCATCAGAGAGAAGCCAAACTACCAAATTCTGCGTGAGCTAATGACATTTCTCTATTGAGGTTCACCACGTAAGAGCGGCCTGAAGACAAACAATACCTGGGATAGGATTCTAGAAGGAACCATCTATTGGGAACATATTAAAAGTCTCAGAAATTTCTCCAGGAAAGGTAAGGGGTATATTGTCATACGTGAACCAGACCTACACATTTAAAAAGTCTTACATGTACAGTGTAGGCAGAGCTGCAATTATTTCCATTTTTTATAACTGGAGAAACTGAGACAGAGGAATTTATTGAGCTGAAAAAATGACCCTGGCTCTCAAATGCAGGTCTTATGACTACAGTGTTCATTACCCTTCAACATTTATTTAAAGGGTGCCAAGATTCACTTTGGGGGGTGTGTGGAAAAGGAAGCACTCTCTTCTTTCCTAAGCATAATAATTAGAAATAGACAGAGTTCATAGAATTGGACTTAGAGAGTTAATACTCAGCTACTATCAGCTCTAACAATCCCAGCACTTGATCTCCTACTGCCAAGCAGCAGAAGGTTCTTGTGTAGAATGGGCCTCTGGCTCTTAAATCCTCTTTCAATATTTAGGTCTGTGTGTTCATATTCTTACAGAGTCAGGTGGGACCTTCAATAGAATTTAATGAAGTGGCTTCGTCCATAAACAGGCAGATGAGTCCTAAAAGCATTTGTACTCTGCTTATTGGATGCATTGTACAAATAAGTAAATATCAGGAAAACATTTTGAATGTGAGGAAAATTTGAAAATAAAGCCAAAGCCATATTTCTTTACCAAGAAAAAGGAAGGGAATTATAGGTTCTTTTATATATCAACCTTATTGTTAAATTTGTACATGGGAGTGTTGAAATGTTCCATAATGTTTGAAGAGGTGATCAATGATCTAGAGTCTAACTATATTTAATCTACAGAAGTGTACATTCATCTCGTCACAGATTTTAAGATTCCCATAGTATTGAAAGTGATAGAGCCAGGCGGTGGTGGCACACGCCTTTAATCCCAGCACTTGGGAGGCAGAGGCAGGCGGATTTCTGAGTTCAAGGCCAGCCTGGTCTACAAAGTGAGTTCCAGGACAGCCAGGGCTACACAGAGAAACCCTGTCTCGAAAAACCAAAAAAAAAAAAAAAAAAAAAAAAAAAAAAAAAAAAAAGTGATAGAGCTGGGGAACATCATACTAAGTGAAGTAACCCAGTCTCAAAAGAATACCCACTCACTGATAAGTGGATATTAGCCTAGAATCTTGGAACACCAAAGATACAATCCACATACCAAATGCTGCCCGACAAGAAGGAAAGAGTGGACCCAGGTTCTGGAAAGGCCCAATGCATCAGTACAGGGAAGTGGGAAGGGGTGGATGGGGGAACAGGGGGAGGGAAAAGGGCATGTGGGACTTTTGGGGGGCAGGGAACCAGGAAAAGGGAAATGAAATGTAAGTAAAGAATATATCCAATAAAAAGTGAAAGTGTTTGGATGTATGTGTGAAGAAGAGTATTAATACAAATGGATGTAATGCTTTCCCCTGTTCTTTTTTTGAATCATTCATCTTTGAGTTTGGCTTATTAGTATGTTTTATTCTTAGTTTTGTCTTCTCCTGCAACAAAATAGTCTACTGTTTATTATGTTTGTTAGTGCCCTAGGCAACTTACCTATGCAGCATAAGTGCACCGTTCTCAACATTTAGAACATAAAATAAAAATGCAAGGGTAACCATTGTACAAGCATGCTCTTAAAGCAACCTGTAATGTGAAGGACCCAAGAAATCTGAGTGTGCATTCTGTAGCTCATTCTCTCACCCTCCCCCATCTTCCTCCCTTCCTCCATGCCTTCTACCTTCTCCCTCAATGTGTGTGCTCATACATATATGCAGGTTCTTGTATGTGCTTGCTCCTGAGTGTGGTAGTACACATGCATGTGTATGTATGCACATAGAGGTCAAAGGTTGACAATGGCTCTCTTCCATCACTCTAAGCATTAGAATCAGGAGCTTTCAATTTGTCTAGACTGGTAATCAACGAGCCTGAGAGATTCGCCCAAGCTTGGATGGCAGGGGTGCACTGCGGCGCCTGTGATCTTTGTGATCTTGTCTTTTCGTCCCTTGATGTTATGAATAGAATTTAGGTGTTCATGCTGGAAGCCCCTCACAGCTGAGCTTTTCTCTCTATTTTTCCCTTTTCTTGAGGACCCATGAAATAGAGCATTTGGCTTTGTTTTAGAGGGAAGATGATTAAAAACAAACAAACAAACAAACAAACAAACAAAGTATTCTAGTTGCATTAAATGTGGCATTAGAATGTCAGGGTGCAGACTCAGAATAACAACTACTGAGGGACTGGTGAATTCCTCCTCTCTTCATGATCACACTAGCCTACTTCTGGATGATCACACTGGCTTAGCATGGGGTTGGGGGGGGCAGCACTCACAACTGCACTCCAATGGGTTTTCTTTTCTTCCATTTTGTTTCAAAGTGCACAGAACTGAGTCAGCCAAATTAAATGTGTAAATATCACTGGTCTGCTTGATGTGGATTTCACCAGTGAGTGAAATAGTACTATTTATCAAATAAATGTGACTATTGTCTTTGTGCAATGTTTGTTTCAATGGCATACCCTTTGGCAATTTGTCTATAAATTCAGTTTTGTCATCCTGAATATTCACATGATGTAGTTGGTGGTGCTGTGAAAGGAATTAACAATGGCAGAGAGGTTTAGAATAAATTATCACAGACATGGTCTGTGGCTTGCAGCATTTAAGCAGTTCTGCTCTCAGCTCCCCACACTTAACCTAGACTCCCAGCTTGACAATGAGATGTCTCCATAGCCGGGACACAGGCAGGTCTGAACAAAAACCTTGCAAAGCGGGTAGAATGGTTCCTCAGATTGAGGTTGCTAAGCTGAACATGATACCACTCGCCACTATTTGTATATTTTTTTTGTAAATTGAAAACTTTCTGAAAGCAAATATTCTCCTGGTTCTGGAAATGTGTTTGATGGAAAAATCTTAGTAAATGCATGCTTGCAATGTTCGGTCTTTATTTGACACTCTAAAATGTTTGGTTGTTTATTGTTTTTCCTGCAGATTGAGTGAGTGTTTGAATTCAGGAATCAGCTCATGATCTGCAGGGGACAGGGATCACACAGGCATGGGATGAACACATGCTGTCTGTCCTGAAAATTTTTGAATTCTAAAATTTGCACTGTAATGAGGCTTACATATTTTCATTTCAATATTTCTCCACATCTGTATTAGCAATTCATTTTAGACCCTAGGTTTGCAGTTTAAATCTGCATAGTGAGTATATAATCACTATTGAGGACTTCTTATTGGGTCTGAAACATATCTTCCCAAAGTTTTCCTTGAACTTAAAATTCCCTCAAAGAATGGTTTTAAGTTTAAAGAAATTTTTGGTGGTTATTTTTGGCCTTGTTTGGTACTTTGCATTTGAAAAGCAGTAAAAACAACTCAACTGGTCAGAGAAAACAAAACAAGAGTAATGGAGTATGTCTGGAGAACTCAGTGGCACTTCAGGTCCAGACTGGCTGTGGACTGGCATGAGGCTAATGGCCTCTCCATCACTGAGATAGCTGTCATGGCTGGAACTCATTGAGAGCCAATGAGAAACATCCTATGCTGTCCAGTATTTCAAAGCTCTTTATTGCTTTATTTGTGCAGAGGTGCATCAGGTAAATGGAGTGCTTATAATTATAGGTGTAGTACTAGCCATTAAAGCAAGTATATTTACAGCCCCTGTAATTATATTTTCGTAAAAGTTGTTCTGGATGGCTAACAGGAATCCTCCCTGGTTAATATTTTTTGCTTCAATATTTCTCTACTGAGGCAGAACAGCTTACAATCCAAACACCTCTCCTCATGTACTTTTATTTCTGCCATGACCTTCTTCTCTTTGAAATCTAGGGGAAAAAAAACAAAACAAAACATAGAGAATAACAGATGTACTTAATGAACTCCAGAAACATTGATTTATTGACCTATAGTCACTTAAAAAAATCTATAGTCCAAAGGCTAATAAAGAAAGAATGTAGGGACAGTAAATATGAGGTTTAAATAAAGTATATTTGCCCATGGTATTTGAATTCTTATGCTAATATACTTTTGTCTTAGATATTCTTGCACAGATTTTCCACTACTTGAGAATTTATGTAGAACAACAGGGCAATAGATATTGTTTAATGGAAATATTGTATTGTAACTTTCTAGTTAGTGGTAATTTGAGCCTTCTCTTTGGAGTGTTTTAAGGCCTAGTTAATTAGGTCACCTTTGGGCAAATTGTATTTCAAACAAATTGAAAGGCATTTAAATTCTTTCAGATCACCTGAAGAGCATTCAGTGTCCTGGTATGTTAATTTGCCAAGCGGAACCTCTGGGAATGGAGCTAATTAAGTCTATAAATAAAGCAAGTAAGCAAATATATATAAGGGAGTGTTATTTTACATTTGTGCAACATCTTTGAGTTGGTTTGTGAAATGTAATAGAAATTATTTACCAAGGCAATTTTCTTATAGTTTTAAAACATTTTTGGTGAAATTGTGTTTCCACATTCTTCTCAGTGGAGGCCTCATAGGTTAGAAAGTCATTAAATGAAACATTTTGCTTTTATATTGTAATTTTATAAAATGTCCAATATGACATTCTGAATTAAATGGTAGCTAGCTGCATTATTTTGGAGTAGTAGATATCCAATTCTATAAAACCTTTTGTCTCTGGACTCAAGTGAGAGACAATTGCAGTATTCCTTCTGGAAGTACTTGCTCAGTACTTCATCAGTGGAAATCTATGATCTTCCACTTTCTCAGAACCTTCTTCTCATTGGGAAACAGCGCCCCCTTCCCTTTAATTCACAAAATGTGTTCATTACTGCTTAGTTCCCGGCTATGGAGTCCATGTCTCTGTCTACTCTAATTATGTCACTGCTCCAACTCCCCGTATGAATGTTAGTCTGTAACAGGATCAGAAAAAAAAAATCTTTTCATACTGTTTGATCACTTGAATGGATGAATGTTCAGAGAAAGCAACTTTCAGTTTAAGTTAGAAGCAGTGAAATTATTCACTGGGACAAGCCAACATAAAGCTTTCTCTAAGTCTAGATAATGAAGCCACTGTGCAAGCAGCAGGAAGTGGAGCTACATGATAATTTGTGTTGAAAAGGGGGAAATATAAAGGACAGATTGCTTCATTTTTGAGTAGTTAAAAATTTAAACTGTATGGAAAACTCAAAAACCTGAAATGATCCACCCCAATTTGTAAAAATATATTATTTTATTTTTAATGTGTTTGTATGTGTTCACGTCCATATGCTACACTTGTGCATATGGTGCCTTCAGAGGCCAGGAGTATGTGCAGCTGCCCTGAGTCCAGAAAAGGGCACCGAATCCCCTGGAGCTGGGATTCCAGGATGTTGTATGCTGCTAGTCTGTGTGGATGCTAGAAACAAAATTTATGTTCTCTGAAAGAGAAACAAGTGCTCTTAACCACGAGGGAACCTTTCTGGCCCTGACCATGCTGTTCAGTGTGAGTTAACAGTAAAAAAATATTTTTACATCATTAAGATTGGCAACCCCACATTTTACTTTAGCTAATGATTATAAAATATGAAATCAGGAAATAGAGACAAAACACAGAAAGAAAAAAGAGCATTGGACTYCTTGACATATCTCTGTCTAAATACCATTTAAGTTCCTACTTACAGAATAAATCAATAAATTCATTTTAATTTAAATTGTTTTCAACTGTGTTTAATTTGCAGGTGACTTAAACTGTTCTACTGTTCAAGAGAACTAATCTTCCTCCTAGAAATTCTCTCTTTAGAAGTGGGTCATCGAGGAAAGCATGGCAAATGTATGCAGGATGAATAGACTGCTCAGTATTAATGAAAAATTAAAATTAAATGTTATATTCATCAATAAACAAGGTAATAAATTAGCAGGACGAAATTTATGTGTTTTCTTATAGTGATGGATGAAAGAATTCACTGTGCAGTAAACTTTAGAGAGTATCTTCTAAGTACTACCATGGCACACTTATCACTGAAACAAATGCTGCCAGTAATTGCTTAACTAAGTATTGGGTTTTATTCTAGCCCATGAAAAGCATTTTACTGTTTTCACCCATTTAATTTTATGTCTGTACACAGTTCCATTTGAATCTTCCTTTTGATCTTCAGCCCACTCAATGAAATGCCTTTTTAGATGCTGCAGTTACTTCAGATTTCGAGGTAAAAGAAAACATTTAAAGCTAACTAGTTTCAGAGAGATAATTTTGATTTGCCTTTTGTTCCTATGTAGACCTCTCAAGAGGAAAGTGAAACTACTGACATGTAGTTTCTTTTTCTAGTCCATATCTTAGACACAAGCAAGCATCTTTCCTTTTTCTGCCAGTCTCTGTTCATCTCTCTATTTCTTTGTATGTGTCTGTGTATTTTCCTGTCTCTGTCTCTGTCTTTCTCTGTGTCTCTGTTTCTCTCTGTCTCTGTCTCTCTCTGTCTCTCTGTCTCTTTCTGTGTCTCAGTCTCTGCTTCTCTYTCTGTAGACCAAAGTCAGAAACAAAAACCAAGACAAAGAAAAATCAAAATTTTATTTTAGATGGATGTACTAAGTTCTGTAATACCTTGTGAGCTTTTTCTTTAATTATAGGAGAGATCATTTTCTCAGTCATCCTAACCTTTCATTTATGTTTTTAAAGTGAAGAGGTGCCCATCAACTTTATAGTTCATATAATTTCAATGCTCATGTTAAATTTGTACATATCTACAATTTTTGAAAGCATATACACATTGATTTCTTGCATATAGTAAGGCAAATGAAGATTTGTTAAATAAATGTTCATAAATTGTAAAGTTACCTTAGTTTTTAGTTATTATCACTAATCATTTCCATCGGTACTGTATTTGTTGTCTTCAAAATATATTATTTTTAAACTGAAAATAAGTCTTTTCAATGCAATATATTCTGATGATGGTTTTCCTTTCTCCAACTCTTCTCAGATCCTCCCCACCTCTCCACCCACTCAAGTTCTTTTTAATCTCATTAGAAAACAGACATCTAAATAATAATGATGATGATAAATAAAATAAGATAAAAGTAAACAAACCAGTATAATAAAAAATAAAAACAGAAAAGCACAGAACCAAACAAAAGCACAAGAAACACATACAGACACAGAGGCATCCACATCTGCACACACAGAGATACCATGAAAACACAAAACTGGAAACCAAAATAAACAAGCAAAAGACCTAGAAGGCTGAAAAAATGCACAGACAATGCATTTTGATACAAATAATATTTTTCCAATGCCCCGTGATTCAGAGCTCTCCCAATGAGCAATCACTTTACAGTACTTTTTTAAACACCGGAAAGCCTGCAGCAAATTTGAGACTATATTAAAAGATGTTTATCATATCTAATATCTAATAGAGGTAATCATACAAAGGTTTCTGAGCCATTTCAGAAGATTCATTTTATAGTCCCAGGATTATGGTAGTTTGTCATCAGTGTTATCTTCTGAGTACTGTAGTGTGGGTGGAGGTTAAGATTTGCAGCCCCCCATGCCTCTACCCATGGCCAGCACTCACCCAAATTGCCAGATTCCTACCTAGCATTAAATTTATGCATTTGTTTTTGGTTCAAGGTTTCTTGCTCCCACTGGCAAACACAGATGCTTCTTAACTCCTCTCCACCTGAATGTGCACAGAATATAATTATGAGAGGAGCTAACATTATCTGAAATGCATTTCTGTTTATGCTTGTAGACCAAGGTCAGAACAATTAATCTGAATGATGGTAGCCCTGTGGATTATACTAGACAATATTTTTTCCAGGAATGTGATACCATATATTACAAATAGGCAAAGTTTTCAGGCAAATCCTCTCCTGGCCTCTCTGTCAACACAGGTTTAGTGTCATTAAATATGAAGTATAGAAAATAGATTGCAGGGAATGCAGATGTTTCTAGTGGTATTTCATGCATATGCTAAAATAATAGTGTGAGGATTATTTTTATGTATCGACTTGACTGGGCTGTGGAGTGCCTGGATGTGGGAAAGTCTCAAGCTTGTTGTAAATCCCCAAAGTAGCAGGTGTAGTGATGTTGAATAATACCATGCTTAGGGCCTCACTACTACATTGCCCAGAGCAGTTTGTGACATTGTGACAGCACTCTTGAATCATTAAGCTTCTTTCCACGAAGTCTTCTCTTTTAGGTTAGTGAAGTCAAAAAGGTTCAGGCCTCCGGGGTCCTGATAATACATTGTCCCCAGTAGAGATCTTCTAACTCTAATATGTCAGATAAAGTAGGTGTGTTTGCACCTTAGAAAATAAAAGTTGCATGTCACTTGATTTATTTTGAAATATTCTATATTAGCATTTTTGTTAACTATTCAACTAAAACCAACTAACATAATTTTCTTATACCTCCGGTTTTGGGGGAAAAACATTTTTTTWAAAAAAAAATTGATGTAAAAGAAAGTGGGTTGTGGCTAATATTCATATGTTGTGTTAGAGAGGGTCGAGCCTGGGAATTTTAGACATCTTGAGGCATTCCATATTGTGTGTGTTGTTGGGGCATGGAGAGTGTATTTGGACATCTTCCACTGCTTCTTTATTAGCTATAACTTTGGGTTAAAAACAAGTGGTAAAGGAAGTTTCTGTGCTAATAACCATTTGACAGAAAAGGAAGCTGATGTTTTGAACTGTCACTGTTTTTTTTTATAGTATCATAGAAGTAATCAGTAGTAGAAAAATTCCAGTCTTGTCATACCCTGAAAGTTTCAGTATTCTCTTCTCATCATTCCTACAGCCACCAGTCTCATCCTCCTGGGGAAACAAACGTCAGAACTGTGAGTAGTAGAATACAAAATCTCGTTACCTGGTGACTGTCCTTTAACAGCAGGCTAGAACTATATTTTCAAGTAATCTTTTTTTATATAAGTGTTATGATATTCTGCAGCTTAAAGACATTTTCTATCAGTTGAAAACTCATTTTTAAAAATGGACAATATATGGTATATGTAAGCCAAATTCTGGAATGTTTCATTTCTAGTTTTAAATTTTATTTAAGAAGCAGGTGTATGGTGGGGGGGTGCCTTTATTAAAGAACAGAGGAATTTGCTACTGGGAGTGATTGTTGGTATGGGACCGTTTCATGCAAATTAATCTGTAAACATATAGCAGCTAGATACTTGATGGGAGGAGGGAAGAGAAAATTAGTCAGGTAGAGAGTGAAAATATTACTCCTGTCTGATTAAAAAAGATAATCATAGTGTTTCCATGCAGACTGGCAATACCCATGCATGGCATTTCTTTAATTCCTTGCCTTGAGTTGTAGGGAGGGAGTTTCAAAGACTGTGGGAGGGATAGTTGGTAGATAAGTACACATGGGCACATTTCAGGCTAAGGCATAACTATTCAGATTTCTGATTAAAGAGAAGATGAAGAGATGAAAAAAGAGCTTCAATAATTTCTCCTTAAGCTCATTGAAGTTCTTAGAATTCCCAGCAAATCCTCATTGAGTTGGAAAAATATAATTAAATAAGTGTGGTAGATGGGGACCCTGTAGGCTACCTGCTCTTTCTCATCTATTGTGATCTTTTCATATTACTTATATTAAACACCAATGGTAAGTTATTAAAAACAAGGTGGAAACCAAAAGTAAAATGTGTTTTTATAATGATAATACTTCATTTTATTCTTTATAATCCTGTTAGTAACTTTGAGATTGTCAAACAATAACATACAATGAACGTTGATCATGTTCATCTACCTACCTCAACTTAGCCCTTTCCCCATCTCTTTAGGCTGTGGTTGTATTCTCTGTCTCTCTATCTCTACCTGTCTCCATGTCTGTCTCTCTATCTCTATCTCTGTCTCTCCATAAGTTTTTTTAATTGTTTATTTATTTTTATTAGATACATTCATTATTTACATTTCAAATGTTTTCCCCTTTCCTGGTCCCCTCCCCTCAAAGCCCCTGTTCTCCAATCAACCTTCTCCTGCTTCCCTGTCCTGGTATCCTCTACACTGCGGCATGGAGCCTTTCCAGGACCAAGGTCCT
>BDUI01012918.1:5340-15724 GCA_002335545.1 Apodemus speciosus | reverse complement strand
CACACACACACACACACACACACACACACACTCTGATGCATACTTGTACAGGCACAGGGCGCATTGGCCAGGGACTGAATAGTCTTACAGCCACGGGGCAGGAATGTGTAGGAAGAAGCAGGCACTCTGAGGGAGGACACGGGAGGTGCAGAGGCATGGCTGAAGGACCTAGCTGCCACCTCCTCAAGCTCTCAGACCTCTTTCCCAACTGCAGGTCTGAGTCAGGAGATGAGCAGCTTCCAACCATTTGCCGTGAAGACCCTGAGATACACGGCTACTTCCGAGACCCCCGCTGCTTGGGGGAACAGGAGTATTTCAGTAGTGAAGAATGCTGTGAGGACGACAGCTCCCCCACCTGGAGCAGGTGAGGGGCTCGGCCTGGGCCGGGTTCAGAAAACCAGCCCTTCCCCACTCTGCTCCTGTCYGGGGCTCCTCTGACACATCAAGGCAGGGGTTCAAGCCTGCCTTATTTTACCAGGAGCCCCTGGGACCCTCAGGAGGTCTTTGGTCCTAGGAACTGAAACTCCTCAGCTGTCAGACCCTGCCATCTCAGATATTAGATTGTCGTAGGGAGTGGGTATTTCAAGGAAAGGCCTCTCTACATAGCACTAGCTATCCTGGAACTCACTCTGTAGACCAGGCTGGCCTAGAACTCACAGAGATCTGCCTCCATCCACCTCCCAAGTGCTGGGGTTAAAGGTGTGCTCCACTACACCTGGCCTGAGAGATGAGTTCTTAACTGACTTAGGAACACCAGCCTTGGCTGTGTTTGCATAGCACCCTGGCTGGTGTCTCAGTGTCCCCTGCTTCCCGTGCCAATAAAGGGGTCTCTCCTGAGGGCAGGGGGACAAGCGGTAAGAACAGCTTCCCTCAAGCAGAGGCRCCTCTCCAAACATCTGTCCTGCAGAAAGAATGCTGCTGGCTAAAATAGGCATTATATGGGTCTGGGGGTGTGGCTCAGGGATGGAGATTGTTTACGGTGCTTCCCAGAGGGCCCGGGTTCTGTTTGTAGCACCCACATGGCACGGGGCAGCTAACAACTATCACTTACTCCAGTTCCAGGGGGATCTGATGCCTTCTTCTGGTCTCAATGGGCAGGGCACACATACATGCTCACAAAACACTCATATGTAAAATAAAAATAAATAAATCTTTTTTAAAAAAAAATAAGACACATTGCAGCCAGTACAGGAGGACAAATCACCTACCACCATCCTCCCCAACCCATGGCTCACTATCCTGTCAGGCTGGGACCACCAGTTTGAAATGGTGCTGTGGTGAAGCCACACTTGGCTCCTGAGACACAGCCTGACCCTAACCGGTGCTCTGACAGGCCTTCTCCCACCAGCTCCCGCCAACGCCCAACTTCCACACGCACTTGTTCGGAGCCACATGGACCTATGTACGCCCCACCTGTGGGGCCTGTCCATTCCAGGTCTCCCTGTCAGGTGTCCTTAGCCACCCCTGCTGGTCTCAGTCTACTTTACCAGAAGCAGCAGGCCAGCCTTTGCATGTCTCCTTTTTGGAACTGAAGCACGCCCTTCAAAGAAGACCCCAACAGTGGAGCCCACTGTCCCCTCCCGTCCCCTCCCGTCTTTTACTGAGCCTTCATGCTGGTAGCATTCTCTAAGCTCCCTGTCCCGCCGGGTACCTGGAGAGGGCGGGTCCTTGGGACCATGGTCTCCAGGAGACGAGTAAGAGGTAGTCCGTTGACAGGCTTTGTGTGATCACCGTTCGCTTAGGGCCTGTGCGTGTCCCAGGCATGGAAATGACTGCCACGTGTCTTATCACAAGCCTCCAGCCCCAATTTCCTGAGATGGCCCTTGCTCTCTGCCTGGAAGATTCCACCACCCGTAGGACAGGGCTTGGGGGAGCTAGGCCAAGGCTTGTTGTCCAGACCCTCACACGTGCCTTGTCCTGTTTTCTCTCACCAACTGCCAGGCATAACTACAGCTATTACAACAGGTACCCAGACAGCTCCATGGACTTTGAGAGGCCCCGAGGCTACCATCACCCCCAAGGTTTCTTAGAAGACGACGACTCTCCCGTTGGCTATGATTCGCGGAGATCTCCGAGGAGACGCCTTCTACCCCCTACCCCACCATGTGAGGCCAGCTTTCTTGTTTAGGGGGAAGCCTCCCAGTGGGCACCGCGCCTACCCCCATCCTTGCCCTGGGATAATGAGGGACGTGTGTTACCAGTGCTGGTAACTCTTAAGACCAGCCAGTAGCCCAGTCGACAGTGCTTTCCTGGCCCAAAGGAAACTGGGGGCTCTCCTTTCTCCTTTAACTGTGGTTATCCCCAAGACTCTGCCAACCCCTAGAAAGGCATTTGAATTTTGCCAAGTGTGGGTGTTTGATGATGGTTAAAAGTATCCATTTCCTGGTGTTTCTGGGGAATGAAGCTTAATTGAGGATTCTGTTTAGTAACCAAGAACAGCCAAAACCCAGGAGCTCCTGAGCCTGACTGAACACACAGGAAATAACATGGGTGGCCGTGCCCCACCCCGGCTGCCACAGCCTGCCGGGCATCTAGTCAAATCCATTTGAGTGCTTAATATTTAATCAGTCCCAAACACATGCTGCTAAATGAAGCCTTTTCTTAACCCATAGATGCCAAATGGGACAGGTATCAGGATCTGCAGGGGTCTTCCCCCTGCAGTTCCTGCGACCCCTCTTCTAGGTCTGTGTCTTCACTTATCTCACACCTACACTGTCAAGGGGACACTTGAGTGCCCTTGTCCCAAGGCAGTCGACTTTGCAGACCTGGGGGAGGTCCCCATGGCTAACCTGGCCTGCATGCTTAGCCAGTGGGAGTGGGTAAGGGCAGATAGAGGAAAGAGCTATGTCTTACAGAGACCATAGTGCTTTGAATGGGAGGGAGGGGTTGTTTTTCTTCCAGTTCTGAACTGCCAGCATGTGTAGGTTGTGCTGACCAAGAGGGCTGTTTTCTGTGATTGCACTGGTTAGTAGGCAAGGAGTGGCTTTCATTATAGTAGTACCAGCTCACCTGGGAGGCCCTAGCCTGCCCCTCAGTACTGACTGTTTCCTCTCTACTGGTCATTGCCAATGACCAGGGCTTGGCCTGCTCTTCATTGCGGACCTGGCTTTTTGTGAAGTCCAAGGTGTCTAGGAGGCCTCTTTGGTCTAGTCCCCGAGGATCTCCTGGACATGAGCTGAGGGCATGCAGAATTCTGCCAGGAAAGCCCAGCAGTGCAGAAAGTACAGTTGGATTAGTGCAAGGCACAGATGGGGGATGGGGTGCGGGGCTCCCTTAGGCCCCGCAGGGTGGAAGAGCTTCTAGGAMCCTGCTGGCTTTGCCAAAGGATCCCAGAAAAGCCTGATATACTATAAATCCAGAAGCTAYGGACTGTCAGCGAGCCTCTATCTGCCACTGCTGTCAACACACAGCAAGTACTTAGGTGTACTCATATCTAAGCTATGGAAGATGGGGCCTTTCTAAGCAAAGAATTTGGTTATTTTCCCTGGCTAAGCTGATTGATAGAATCTCTCATTTAAAAAAAAAAAAAAAAAAAACAAAGGCTTACATATGGGGAACCTCAGAAAGATGCAGAGTGTTTGTAGGGCAGAGATAGGATAGCACGGTGCGTCTACGATTCTAGAATGGATCTCCGCAAGACRTCTCAGGGCTTGTAACTCAGCACAGATTCCACTGGGCTGCCTGAGAGTAAACATTCGAAGTGAGTCACTGCTCCCTCATCGAAACATCCCCCAACTGGGATGTTCCTTTCAGTCTTCCCATCCCTAGTTGGGAGATTATGTAATTATTTCTCTTGGATGAAACACGTGGCCTGCTTCTTCCTGGGTGGGCTCCTTGCTGAATGCCTCAGGAAGTGGTCCTGACTCTCAGGACACATTGTCCAGACAGAACTTACGTCACCACGTATCATGTGCTTTCGCTTCTCAGCCCATCGGAGGTCCTCCTTCAACTTTGAGTGTCTGCGCAGGCAAAGCAGCCAAGACGATGTCCTTCCATCACCTGCCCTGCCTCACCGCGCTGCCCTGCCCCTGCACCTGATGCAGCAGCAGGTGAGCCACTCTGGCCTCACCCTTGCCATGGCTCCACCTGGGATGCCCTCTCCCCTGGGATACACAACGGAGGAAGCAGAGAGCCTGCCCCTTCCAATCTGGTTGTCTTTGGAGCAGCCCTCCCTGGTAGATACCTCCCAGGACCCATTCTGCTGGAGTTGCACATGGGTGGGCTGGGCATCCTTGGATCCTGTGCTTCCTGTCAGAGAACACTGGTACAGTCTGAATTAAGGCAATGCAGCCACTTGTAAGATTCCCAGTAATGGCTGCTGCTACTAATTATTCCTTCAGAGAGGTGATTCCGCCATTAAGCCATTTGGGCAGCTTCCTGTGCATGAGCCTTTGGGTAATCTTCCTCTACGGGTTAAGGGGGATACTAGCCCACACGAAAGGCAACTGAGTCTATTCACCAAGGGCTTAAGAATAGATGTATGCATGCATGCATGCATTACGTGTGTGTGTGTGTGTGTGTGTGTGTGTATGTGTGTGTGTGTGTGTGTGTGTGTGTGTAGATATGTATGAATACATACATATTGTCTTAGGGTTTCATTGCTGTGAAGAGATACCATGACCAAGGCCACTTCACTCTTACGAAGTAAAATATTTAATTGAGGCTGGCGTATAGTGTCCGAGGTTCATTCCATTGTCATCAGGACAGGAAGCATGGCGGCATATAGGCAGACATGGCACTGTAGGGAGAAACAAGAGTTCTACATCTTGATCCCAAGGCAGCCAGGAGGAGGCTCTCATTCCACATTGAGCTGAGCCTGAGCATAGTGTTATCAAAGCCCACCCCCACCGTGACACACTTCTTCCAACCGGCCATGCCTCCTAATAATGCCACTTTCTGGGCCAAGCGTATTCAAACCACCACACATATGTTCATTATATTTCTTGAACCCTCTCATCAGGAATGCTATGTGGGGTGATTGATCAAGGGGGATGCCAGAAACCTGCACCCAGCCTGTCAGCCAGCAGACCCAGATCTCTATGAGGTTCTGACCCCAAGCTCTGAACCCATAACTACTCAGTGGCCATCACAGATTTTCTAGTCACCTCAGCCAGCACTTAAAAAACATGTTTTCGAGTTATTTTACATGCCTGCATATGTATCTGCCCACCACATGTGTGTCTGCTGCTCTTGGGGTTTAGAAGGCATCAGATCCCTAGAACTATAGTTACAAATGGTTATAAATGATCCATGTAGGTTCTGAGGACGGAACCCAGGTCCTCTAGAAGATAAATTAGTGATCTCAACCACTGAGCCCATTTACCCATATCATCATGGAAGAAAGATGAACTTTTTGAAAGCCCAGATCACTGGATGCCATAACTCAGTTGCAGAGGTCCAGTGCCACCAGGCACAAGCCCACGTCTTACCTCAGCCACTGGCCTAGGTTGTCCTGGATTGCTTGGCTACAACTACAGTGTCAGTGCAAACCAGTATTAGCGGACATCCCAAGGTGACTTTCCCATGAAGGACAGGTGAGAATCATGGCTTTGCCCATGTGATTTAGGGCAGGCAGAGCACTCACTGCAGGATGAGAAGCACTAGAGCAGAGAAATGGTGGTTGTTCTGCTTGAGCCGGGGTTCATGGATTTCCCTGAAGTGTGTTTCAATGCTGAAGCCCAGAGAGGCCTGGGTAGAGTGTTCACACATCACAGCTTATCCTTCCCAGTTCCTCCTCATCCTGAGGTAGTTAATAAGTTAATAACTGACAGCTCAGTCATAGAGAATGCCTTATGGTTTTAAGGGAAAGGAAGCCCAGTCTTTTAGGAGGCCCTCGTTCCCTGGCCAGCTCACTGAGCTGTCTCTGTACACACGCATCTTTCCCCAGTCTTTTGAAAGGCATCCCCGCACAGTAGGGACGCACCAGACTGGGGCCAAGGCCCAGCCTCTCTCTGCTTCCCTCCTCAGATAATGGCTGTTGCAGGCCTAGATTCCAGTAAAGCCCAGAAGTACTCACCGAGCCACTCTACCCGGTCATGGGCCACCCCTCCAGCCACCCCTCCATACAGAGACTGGACCCCATGCTACACCCCTTTGATCCAAGTGGACCGCTCAGAGTCTATGGACCAGGTCAACGGCAGCCTGCCGTCCCTACACCGCAGTTCCTGGTACACTGATGAACCCGACATCTCCTATAGGACTTTCACGCCGGCCAGCCTGACTGTCCCCAGCAGCTTCCGGAACAAAAACAGTGACAAGCAGAGGAGTGCAGACAGTCTGGTGGAGGCAGTGAGTATGGGTGGCCTTTGACCTCTGGGCAAGGCTTAGGCAGCAGCAGAAACAGGAGCACCTCGGTCACATGGGGAGGCCACATGGTGGCGACATGGTGGGCTCTGCAGTCATACCACCTGAGGGTGGTTTCTCGGCAGTATTTAAGACCTGAGTGAAAACCACCTGGCACTGCCAAGTCCCACCAGAGTCCCATTCTGCAGTGCCAGTCTGCTACATCCCTAGTGTATTCTCTCGCTCAGCTGGGTGGAGCTTCTCAACTGTGACACCGACAGAGCTGAGGTCATTTACAGTTAGGGTCGTACATAAAGTTTAGCAGGCATGGCTGACAGGGTCCCCAGAGCATGCCAAGCAATGAGCGCTGACCTCTCCTCGTGCCTTTCATCCTCTCTCCTGTACAGGTCCTGATATCCGAGGGCTTGGGACGCTACGCAAGGGACCCCAAATTTGTCTCAGCGACAAAACATGAGATTGCTGATGCCTGTGACCTAACCATAGACGAGATGGAAAGTGCGGCCAGCACCCTGCTCAATGGCGGTGTATGCCCTCGAGCCAACGGGGACATGGGCCCCATCTCAAACCGCCAGGACTACGAACTCCAGGACTTTGGCCCTGGCTACAGTGAYGAGGAGCCGGACCCTGGGCGAGAGGAAGAGGACCTGGCRGATGAAATGATTTGCATTACCACTTTGTAGCCCAGTGAGGGCGGGCCAGCTCCAGCCGGAGCCAGGAACMGGAGGGCCAGGGATAAAGTGCCTCGTGATTAGGAAAGTTAAGGCACTAGTTGGGAGAAAAATGCTCAATTAGACATTTGTACAAGTGATTTCATGCCTCAAGGAAGCCATAAACCTGGTAGGAGCAGGTTCTGAGCGGCCAGGCGTGTGCTGTGCTACATGCTCAGGCCCAGCCTCAGAGGACAGTATGTCTGGCCCCTGGACAGCAGCCTGGCCAGCACAGAGCCCAGAGGGCTGCCCACGAGTCCGCGTCTCCCACCCAGGGTGCATGCCCATGCCCTTTCGCCTGCAGACGTGAGAGAGGTTAAAGGTGATGACAGTCACCACGCCCGTGTCGTTACCTCAACCATCGGTCTAGCATATCAGAGGCTCACTGGGCCCGGCCTATCCATTTCTGAGCCCCCCTCCCCCCAACACACTGGTTCCTGGTTTCTGTGCAGCTGTTCTGAATGGTACACACATCAGAACCCAGCCACTAGTGCTCAGGGGGAGTGGGACCGAACTGTYTTTTGTTAAGCGATGCCAGTTTACACGAGAGAACATCCCTCAGACGGTCAGTTCTGTCACATTAAGGGCAACTGTAAACTGGAAGAGTACCGCACTTGCAAACCAGGTAAAACTTAGATACTTTAGTTTGTTTAAAAATTATAGATTTACTGTACATGACTTGTAATATACAATTTGTATTTGTAAAGAGATGGTCTATATTTTGTAATTATCGTACCGTATTTGAACTGCAGCAATATCCACAGGTCCTAACAATCGTAGTTTCCCCACCAAAACCTAGAAATTGTTAGTATTTTTACTTGGGCTAAACAGAATTAGGAGAATTAGAGCCAATTCTCACATATTCAGTAAAAGAATCTTTTGGGGATAAACTTTTGAGTTCATAAGAACTTGGCACTTCAGAACTTTTTCTAAAATATTTTGAGTTACTATAAACCTATCTTTATGTAAGATATCAAGTTGACTAATTTGCAGTCTTTTCTTTGGGTTCTATGATTTTATATTGCACCTCTCATCCACATGGGTTGCCGGCGTCTTGGGTTTAGTTTTATTTTAACAGTACTCTGGTCAGTTAGTTCAATAGCAGGCCCAGCTGGCTGCTTGGCCCAGTGGCATCCATTGCTCTGGCTTCCTCAGCCGCCCATGCAGGATGCTTCTGGGTCTTTGATGCAGAACCAGACAGGCGAGCGGTCCACATCCGTTCACATCCCCAAGGATGCTTAAGAACTAAAGGTATACTGCACGGGGCAGAGGGGAGCACTGTGGTGTCCCGTGAGTGCTGGGGTCTGTAGAGTCCTGTGGCCTTTCACAGCTGCTCTGCAGTGTTCTCTTCGAGAGCTGTCACACACAGAAGAGCAAGGGCTGACATTTTCACGAACACAGGCATCTGACTGCACGCCGTGGGGCCAGTTAGCTTTGGGATGGTTAGAACTGTCAAGGTTTCTGTCAGCGTCATGAGATCTCATCCCATCCCTTTCCTAAGGATTCTCTGCAATCAAAAATACAGGTAGCAATTTGGGTTCAAAAATTTTAACTAATACACAGACAACCTGTGGAAACAATTTTTCTTTTTTTTGTAAATAAATTTTATTATAAAGACCTCGCAAACCTCTTCGGAAGGCATTCTTACTCCAGATGCAGGCAAAAACACTTCAAGGTTTGTAAATGACTATTTCCTGACATAAAGCCTTTTTTTTTAATTATTAAAATGCAGAACGTTCTTCAGAATAAACTGTGTAATAGTTTCATCGTACGGAGCGCTCTCCTCACACAGCTGGCTCTGCCGGGAGAGCTTCAGGCAGCGTCTGCCCTTGGTCTCCTCCGAGGCCGATAACTTCACACCAGCTGCAGAGTGCTGTTCTCCTAAAGGGCTAAACCACCATCAGCATTTACCTTGGACTCTGTCCTGCCGGGTGTGTCTGTCTGTCTGACTGTGCGACGACGTAACATCAGCAGATCACACTCACCGTGTGTTCTGGAATGGGTGATCTTTCCCAAAGCCAGCTGTCAGTGCTGCCTGGCATCGCGGGCTGTCTCACTCACTCACTTCCCAGTATGTCTGCTTTAAGCCTGGTTCGACCTCTCATCTAATATTAAATTTCTCTTTGTAAGAAAAATTTGAGGTTGTAAGAGCATGGTTTTTTTCCCTCCCCCTTAAGGAAGTTTTAAGACTAAATAGTTCTGCTCTTTGGTTTTCCTACCTGCCCCAAACTCCTGATTTTGAGTTCTTTGGTTTAAGTTCATATTTTTAATGACATTAGGAAGTGTGGAAATCACTATGATCTGCTGTCAGCAAGAACCTCCTTTGGAACGTCCTGAGGTATGTGGACTCCCGCTCTGTAGCTCTAGGTGGGTACGCTTTGAGGGTGTGGCCCTGGCCATCTGAAGAGAGCATAGCTGAGGTGCACTGCCCATTTCACAGTGGTCCGGCTCTTCAGCCAGAGCAGCTCCGCCTGGTGCTGTGGGCTTTATGCCATCATGGTCTCTATCATCTCTGCCATTATTTGGGGGATGGAGTGTTGGTTTACTTGTAAAACCACCACCAAATCATGGGCACACCTCTCACAAAACCCACGCCAGCTGTGCTTTCCGGGAGTGCAGTGGAGAACCAGGGAGAGGCTCAGTCTCTGGCTTCAGATAGGTGGAGGGCAGTGAAGAACCAGGGAGAGGCTCAGTCTCTGGCTTCGGATATCAGGACAAGAGTGAGGACGGTGGTTGAGGAATAAACAACAGCCCAGGCAGCAGGGGCTACACGGGTCACCAGCTTGTGCCTGGAGGGTAGGTCATGTTCTTTCCACACACACCCCCATGTTGAAGATTAAAATCTTTGCATTAGGTTTGATATTGTGGTAGTTTATCAGTGGAAATATGAAAAATCTTGGGGCCTGAGGGATGTGGTGTGCGGGGTGAGAAGAATCTATTTGAATTTATGGAAATTACCCTACAGCTGGTACTGGAGGCAGGTCTCATGTGTTGGTGTTCCCAYCTTCTGCTTCTGTGACTGTTTCTGGTCATGCTGGCAAGTTGACCCTGTCTCCATCCATGATCTGTCTGTGACGGGAACACACTTGGCCATGAGTGAGATGGACCCAAGTTCCATCAACACAGCAGGGCTCCCCACAGCTCTGGGCACAAGTGCAGCTTTTTCTTTTTGATGCTAGAGGTCAGCCCTGGGCCACATGCTTGCTAGGTGTGCGTGTATCAGGCTTGGCAACATGTGGCCTTCCATGTTTGGGGTATTACAGGCTCTTTGCCAAGGAGCCTACTTAACTAAGCCTGTCCAGTTCCCCATGAAACTCAGTCTAACTGCCTGTGCACCCCACTTTATAACCGAAGCAGGACTGCACCCTTCTACC
>BDUI01012914.1:13457-25219 GCA_002335545.1 Apodemus speciosus | reverse complement strand
GTTGTGTCCTTGATTTCCTGGATGTTTTGGGTTACAAGCCTTTTGCATTTTGCATTTTCTTTGACTGTGAAGTCAATGGTTTCTATGGTATCTTCAGCATCTGAGATTCTTACTTCTATCTCTTATATTCTGTTGTTGATGTATGAATCGATGACTCCTGATTTCTTTCCAAGGTTTTCTATCTCCAAAGTTGTCTCCCTTTGGGATTTCTTAGTTATTTCTACCTCTGTGTTTAGATCCTGGATGGTTTTGCTCAGTTCCTTCACTTGTTTGTTTGTGTTTTCCTGCAATTCTTTACAGATTTTTGTGTTTCTTTTTTCATGACTTCTGCCTGTTGACTCAATTTCTCCTGCATTTCTTTAAGTGAGTTTTTCATTTCTTCTTTATTGGCTTCTGTCTGTTGACCCATATTCTCCTGGAATTCAAGTGATTTTTTTTGTTTCCATTGTAAGGACTTCTAACCTATTCATGTTCCCCTGCATTTCTTTAAGAGATTTGTTTATATCTTTTTTGTGTTTGTCTAGCATCATCATGACCAGTGCTTTTAAATCCAAATCTTGTTTTTCTGGTGTGTTGGGGTATCCAGGACTTGCTGTCGTTGGAGAATTGGGTTCAGATGCTGCCATATTGCCTTGATTTCTGTTAGTAATGTTCCTACGTTTGCCTTTTGCCATCTGTTTATCTCTAGAGTTAGTTGTTCTTGTTGTTACTGGTTGGTGTTTGAAGCTCTTGTGAGCCTGGCGTTTGGTACTGCTGTCGCAGAAGGTGTCTGTGCTCCTGAGGCAGAAACCAGAAGGTTTCAGCTACTGGTCTCTGATTTACCTCCTCAGCTCTGCTGGGCAGGACCCAAGTCTCCTCCTGGCTTGCTGCTGGGTGCACATGTGGCCTCCCGCCGTCTCCTCCTGGCCTGCCTAGATGCTAGCTCTTAAGAATCAGTTCTTTATTTCCACCAATCTGGGCTCGTCTGTTAGATCTTTATGGTGACCTGGACTCCTTTGTTGGTTCTCTATGGTGACCTGGTCAGGCCACCAGCTCCAAGATGGTGTTGGGTCTTGGGGCTCTGACTAACCACGGGATTCACTGCAGGAATGGAGCTTCCCTGGCTGGACTGCTGGAGCCTAGATGGTGGCGCTCTCAGTGCACAGGGCTCAGTCTGGTTAGCTGTCTGTGGTGCCCTGAGGCAAGATGGCAGCATCCACTGTAAGCCAGGTACAGACCCCTGAGCGAGTTGGTGCCCAAGCAGGTTGGCATACAGATAGCCCGCCAAGCTGATCAGGCTCTGGGTGCAGTCAAGAGCCTGATGGGGTAGTGGATGTTATACTCAGACTCTGTCCGCATACCTGGCCCCAGCTGCCAGCTGTCTGCAGTGACCTGAGGCAAGATGGCGGCCTCCACTGCAAGCCCAGATACCACTCTTAGCCTCCCATTTTTTTCACTTGTCTGAGTTTTCCCTTCACCTTATGCCTGAGTTTTCACCTGTTCTCTCCAGCAGCTCACTGTCCACAATCTTAATATTGGCGGCTATTGCTAGTCATAACCCTGGTTGCTAAATCCCAATTGCAGCTCCGTTGAAGAATCAATTTAATTCTTCTACATGAGATATCATGTAGATGCCACAGAATCATCCAATAGACATTAATCATGTCTATCTCATGGGACCAACACAAGACCCAAGGGGTCAAAATGGTCAGGTGAACCCAGCATGACCTTGGTTAGTGAGTGGGCAAAGGTTGTATAGGGAAAAAATGTGGGTTAGGTTGAGACTCTAAATGGGGCAGTTTATGACCTATAGTTGTGCAAGGCAGCAGCTGTGGCCAGAGAAGCCAATACTATCTGTTGGAGAACACAGAGGCCAAGTAATAGCTAGAAGGAGTAGGTCAGCAATCTTAGTCTTAGCTAGAGACCATGAGGGTAGTGATACTGAGGAAGAATAGTTAGATGATCCCCTCAGAGGAGTAGGAAGGTTGAGATCTAGCAGTAATAGACAGGACCTGATTTCCAGGCATCTAATTTCTCCATGTTTGGTTTATTTTCATGCTTCTGGATCTGGTCCACTACCTCCTGTATTGCATCTGGACAACTGCTACATTCCGAATCAGCTCAACAGCTCTGATCATGAGATCCCGCTTCTTTACATCTAATGGCTCAGGCCGGTTTCCCCAGAGGCGAAGAGTGAGACCTGCTTCCGAGAAGATCAATGTCCATGGCCTCTGTCTATATCTGATCCTGTGCTTTGGCCTGGGTCTGGGCTTGGGCTTGGGCTTGGGCCTGAGTTTAAACCCAGGTTTTGGTTTAAGCCTTGGCCTGGGTCTGGGTACAGGCTTGAGCATCAGATTAGGCCGGATGGCCTCCTTGGGTTCAGTGGACCAGGAGTCAACTGACAGTTTTGCCATTGAGAATGATTCTGTGGGATCTATTATGGGAGAGATGGATGAAAACATTGGGCAGATCTCAGATGTAAGGGGTAAGTAATCCAAGGAGATTTCCCTTTCCCCCCCATGAAGCATGAAGTGGAAGGCAGTGGTAGGAGGTGGGAAGTGGGAAATGAATTGACAAGATGGTACTCAGAGGGAGGGATACTGTAGGTTTTCATAGGCAGTTTCTGTAGAGGTGCTGGATATTGGCCATACCCTGTGTTGATCTTAGATGGGGAATTGGCAGTAGAATCTCCTCTAGTACAAGGCTGGATATGCTGGAGTACAAGCTCAGTTCAGTAAACACCTTTGAAGTTTTGAAGGAACATCTGCTACTTTCTACCATTCCATGTTTGATAAGACAGCAGAGATTCTCAGTGCAATTCATGAGCCCCCACATGAATGTCAGTGGAAAGTTGGTGTGTGGCAGAAAGCTTGGCAGAAAAAGGAAAGGAAGGCTCAAGGAAAATCAAGACTGCTATACTTCAATTTGGTTTATGACTTTTGCACTTAAAAAAAAAAAGAAGTGCAAAGGTTCTTAGACTGTCGGTTCACCAAATGATGAACTGTTTCAGGAACATTTGGTGGAAAGAGAAGAAGCAGTTTGAGGAAACGGTCATCTTCACTGTAGAATTTGTCTGAGGCAAACAATTATCTTCCCAGCAATGCTCTGCCCAAGTCTAGAGGTTACTACTGGCTCCAATGACTCTGATTCCTTCTGTCTCAAAGGAGAAGTTCATCAGTAGTATTGACTAGGAGACACATGGGGAGCCACGGAGCAACATCACTATGTATATGATCATGCAGCAGAAATGTAAAAGGCAGAGTAGGTGATGTCAACAGCAGGAAGGTGCTTGGCTGTTCTTTTCTATCCCATTGCTTCTCCTGCGGGTAGAATATGGATGCTGCTACTAGCTTTGAATTAGGTTATTTTGTCTGTGACTGACTCTTCCCAATGTTTGTCTTATTCTTCACTCTAGCAACCAGTAAATATGAGTATGACAATTGGGAGGATATACATGAAATTGCTGGAGATGAGACTGTGAAAGAAGGAGCAGAAGAAGGCGGGCAAGATAATCACCAGACCAAAGCAACCTGAGAAAATCCAGCAGGACAGCCACAGCCCAGGTAGCTGCATTTTGTTTTGTGTGTTGTTCAGTCTTCCTGCTTTTGCTTATTACTTGGAGCTTAAGTACGCACTAAATTCAAGCAAATTAAGAAAAATCTTGATGTTTAGGGTGAAATTCAATCTAATCTAGATTCTTTCCAGCATATTAATGTGCATAGTAAAACAAACCACACTGTGGTCCAATACATTGGTTCTTCCAAGGTTGTTTTTCTTCTAGTCTTAGGCTACTAAAAATGGTAAATGCCATAGACCCAGCACCTCTATCAGACATACACCAAGACCTATTTAGAAAATAGTTACTGGAAGCAGCAACATAAATGGCTGGGACAGGCACTAGTGGGGCCTGTGGTCCCCGGTCCCAGGTTGCAGAGTCAAATATTAACTAGAAACAGTAGTTCCAATGAGTACTTTCAAATAGCAAAAATGTTGGCATGTTAAGTAGACCACATTTAGATAGTGTGTCTTTAGTTGTAGATGTTTGTATTTTATGTTAGCCAAACAATAGGGTAGTAGTATATTTTAAATTAACCTTTTTAGATAGTGTGCTAAATAATGGGTTTCATTTTGGTATTTTCATACATGTGCATCCTCATACTTTTCTCATACTCATGTTCTCCAGTCACTCTTGCTGGTCACCTTACTACTCTAAATAGTATTTGTACTTTGAGGGGCCTCCACACTGTCCATAGTGGTGGCACTAATCCCCAGCAGTGGAGTTGTAAGGCTTCTTTGTTCTCAAAATTCTCCCCAGCATCTGTTCCTTTGAGGATAGCCACTGGCACTGGGGGTGGGGGTGGGGGGAGGGAGACAGAATCTCAGTGATTTGATAATAGCTTTGATTTGCACTTTCCTGTTGACTAAGGGTATAAGGATATTTTGCATTATATTTACAGGCCACTTGCATTTTTTCTTACAAGAAATTTTCCTTTTGGTTCATTTGCCAACTCATTGATTGGTCAGTTTGTGTTGTGTTATATGCATATCGCAGTACTCAAGTCATTTACATATTCTAAATATAAATCACATTTCAGGTGTGATTTCAGGCAGATTTCTCCCATTCTGTGTTTTTTTTTTTCTGTTCTGTTTCTTCTTTTGTGGTTCAGAAGGCTTTGAATTTTATGCAAACCTAGATTTTTGTTTTTTTTTTTTTTTCAGTTCTTGGTATTATTTCCGGAGTGATGTGAGTCTGTTTTAGAATGTCCACACCTATCCTTATATATTGGAGGATTTTCCTCCTGCAATTTAAAACTTTCAGCCCTGCCACCATGGTTTGTGATATGTTTGGAATTAATTTCCCTCCAGAGAGTGAAAGAAGGATCTGTCATTATTCGGCTGTATGTGGATATCCAGTTTTGCCACACACATGTTTGAAGAGGCTGTCTTTCCCACAATGACCTTATTGAAAATCTCGTGTCTGTAATTGTTTGAGGTTTTTAATTTTTCTCCCACATGTCTATTTCTGTGCTAGTAGCATTCTGTATTTGTTATTATGTCTTTGTAGTGTAATTTGAGTTCTGGTATTGTGATACTTCCTAGGCTTTCTGCTTAGGATTATTGTAGCTCTTTTGTACTTCCCTGTGAACTTGTGAGTATTAGGGCTTTTTTTCTTTTTAGTCTCATGAAGAACATCATTGGAGTTGTGGGGATTACATTCAGTCTACAAATCAGTTAATATAACACAGTCTCAATTATGCTGATGTATGAAAATGGAACAGCCTTCTATCGTGCAGTGTTTGCTTAAGTCTCTTCAGGTTTTTGTAGTTTTAATTGTAGGTCATTCACCTTCTTGTTCAAGTTTATTTGTAGTTTTGTTATTTTGTTTAAGGCTCTTACGAAAGGAGTTGCTTTCTGAATTTCTCAGCAAGTTTGTTACTACCTGATTTGACCATATTGAATTTGTATCTTGATACTTTTCTGAATGTATATATTTAGAAATTCAGGAGTAACAGAATTCTGATACAGTCTTTGGAGTCCTTTATTTATATAACCCTATCTTCTAAAAATACAGATAATTTAACTTTTTTCTTTGTTATTTATAATTGTATGATTATATTTAAATTGGCAAATAAGCCCTAAGGTATATCTTGGTTGTAAGCATGTGTAAAGAATCAGCGTTTTGTTATTTGTTTTTTTTCTCCATTTTCACAGCAATATATTTCATAAGTCTCCCTTTCACACTGCAGATAATGACAACCAAGTGTTTCAGTTTTTTTAATGCCAGAATTATCTTTCAAGTAAGCATACAACACAGCGTGTGCATGCATGGACACACACATATGCACACATGCACACATACATACTCACATGCATAGAGAGCTTTCTAGTGTTTACCAAGAGAAAGACAAGTTGCTGGGATCACAGGATCAAAATCTCTAAAGATATCATAAAGATATTCAATCACACAGGTTTCAAGTTACAAGAGGAGAATGTGTTTTCTATCAGTTCAGATATACTACATAATTGTACAGCATACATGTCCACGTCTACACTTTCTTACTGCCTTACATTTAGAAAGTCACTGATCCTGATTAATGTATAATTGCTCTTTTTTTTTTTTCTCATTTGGTCATTCAGTTAGGAGGAATGAAAAGAAGAAGGAGAATGAAGAAAGAATCTGTGGTTCACTGTCTTTTAAGTTTTCATTTCTTGGAAGGCCATGGAAATTTTAATGTTGACATCAATCCAAAGTTCATCACACCCAAAGTGATATCCAAAGACAACTGCCCTTTCTTTTCTTGTTGTGGATAGCCCTGGGCTTGTATTTTGATGCTTATTCCACTCCTCAGAGGGGCTGCAGATGAGGAGTTACCTTGTGAACCTTCTCCCCACCTTAACTTTTCAAATAAAGGCTTGAGCCAATGATTGGGCAGGAGGAAGTGGGAGGAGCTGAGGGTCTAGGGGAGGAGTGACAAACAGGACGGGGAGGAGCTACTGGAGGTCAACGTAGAGGCAGCAGAGAGAGAAGCTCGTGGCCTGGAGAAACAGCAAGTTATATGGGATAATACAGATGGAAATAGAGTAGTGTAGTGGGAGATCTGCCCAATCTAGGCTTGTAGCTTGTTTTGTTAACTGATTGAGTTGAGCTTTCTTTTACCGGGGAATTGGGTTGGAAACAAAGTAGCAACAAAATCTTTGTTACAAATACATTTGACCCTGTTTGGCATGTTAAAATAATTTTAATTAATATAAAGATTTTATTTATATAATGATACAAATCTTTTAGCCATTTACTAAGCTTTTCCTCAATGAAATGTGAACCTGTTTTAAATCATTTTGTCATTAATCAAGATCCAAAGAAATGCCACATTTAAAATGTTTTCTTATGAGAGAGATGTGAAAGGCCTTGCTAATTGTGATATTTACTGCATTAGGCACTAACCACCTTTAGCTCCTAACCATTTCAAATGTGACTGGTCTGATTTTAAATGTACTGTAGTTGTGAAAAATACTGTAGGTTAATATATTGTAGACAGGCTAAAATAGCAATAAATATAGAGAATAAAGATACCCTATTACAATGTTGCCAGTTTCCTTTTATTTCTTAGGACTGCTGCTGGAAGAGTTATATTTCTACATGTAAATTGTATTATATGCCCACTGTATAGTTGTTACACTAGTGAATAATTTTAAAGGAAATTTTATGGGTGGCCCAGGCTATCTGGAGGTCACACAGTTCTGCTGAGATGAACAGAATATTAATTCCTTGTTGTTATTATTATTATTATTATTAATTATTTTATTTATTTACATCCCAATATTGCCAACCCTCCTGATCCCCCTCAAAGAGTTCTTCTACCCATTCCCCCTCCTCTTCCCCTCTGAGATGGTGTCCCCCCAGTATTCCCCCACCCTGGGGCATCAAATCTCTGTAGGATTAGGTGCATCCTCTCCCACTGAGGCCAGACAAGGCTCTGCTACATGTGTGCCAGGGGCCTCAGACTAGCCTGTATGTGCTCTTTGGTTGGTGGTTAAGTCTCTGGGAGCTTCTGGGGCTCCAAGTTAGTTGACATTGTTGGTCTTCCTGTGGGGTTGCCACCCCCTACAGTTTCTTCAATCCTTTCATGAACTCTTCCACAGGTGTTCCCAACTTCTCTCCAATGCTTGGCTGTGAGTATCTAAATCTGTCTCAGTCAGCAGCTGATAGAGCCTCTCAGAGGACAGCCATGCTAGGCTCCTGTCTGCAAGCAGAACATCGCATCAGCAATAGTGTCAGGGATTTATGCCTGCCCATGGGATGGATCCCAGGTTGGGCTGGTCACTGGTCAGCCATTTCTTCCATCTGTTCCATTTTTGTCCTTGAATTTCTTTTAGACAGAAGCAATTTTGGGTCAAAAGTTTTGTAGGTGGTTTGGCATTACCATCTCTTCACTGGGAGGTCCTGTCTGACTACTGGAGGAGGTCTCTTCAGGCTCCATATCCCCACTGTTGGGCATTTCACCTACACTGAGTCCTGGGAGCCTCCCCCATCCTAGGTGTTTGGGACTTTCTAGAGGTTCTCCCATTCCCATGCCTGGTAGCAGCACATTTCCATTCATTCTCTTGGCCTTGGGTGGCCTCTCTCCTGTCTCCCCCTCATCCCTGCTCTCATTTCCCCCCTCTTCCTCCTTTCTTCCACCCAACTCCCTCGCTCCCTCTGACTCCCATGATTATTTTGCTTCCCCTTCTAAGTGGGATTTAAGCATCCTCACTTGGGCCTTCCTTCTTGTTTAACTTTTTAGTGTCTGAAAGGCACTTCTTATGGGGATTTCTTAGGATTTCTTGGCCTCTAGTCAAGACCTACTAAATCAGTCATTCTGGGACTGTGGGCCAGTCTCCTGTGTTTTAACCAGCTCTCCAAGGATTTTGTACACGTTAAGTCTTGAGACTCACTGCTCTAGAGTAACAGGAGAACCATCTGAAATTCACCTAAAGTTGGATTAGGATTACCTCACTGGCCTGAAACTATTACAAGCAGACAGATTAGGATGGCAAGGGCTAGAAGGTGGAGCAGTCACAGTGGAACCAAGATTGGCCATGGCTGTGGAAAGCTACATGTTTCCAAAAGGGAAGAGATATTATATCACATATGTGAAGTCTAATGAAATAAACTACTTTTACAGACTGACTGTGGATATATTTAGAGAGACTAAAATACATTCCTAGAAATGTAATATAGTGAAGGTATATATTTTTAAAGTTAAGTGATGAATATATAGATGTATCTAGTAGTACTTTCTATAGTTTCAAAAATACTACAAAGGAAGGAAAAGTTCTTCCTGGAGTATGGGCAGATATTAGAGTCCAAGTGTCCTAAAACTTACCATTTGTCATTATGGAGATTTATTTGTCATGGAAGAATATAAATCATGAAATAACATAATTGTATTGTTTGAAATAAGCAAGGGTCTTAAACTGAACTATTGTTCTAAACCTAGTTACATATCTGTTGACCAAATTAAATATCTATCCTGTACCCCTTTCCCTTCCTCACTGTGTGTCATGGCTTGTTTCTTGAGCATATTAGCTCCATGATTCTGAAATTGACTGGGTTTACAATATTGACTGCTCTCAACTGGTTTGGATATAGCTGTATCCCTTCTACCATGTGTCTTCTGGTCCCCATACAGAATAGAGAATAATATCTAACCTCCATATCAGGACCTACACAGAGACTAGCAGTTTGGCCAGGCCTACTTCTAGAGGGCTATTTCTGTGTAATACAACCTCTTAAGCATGTTTTGAGGGATGATGAGAGAAAGTGGTAATATACTTGTCATGTAAGGATGAGGACCTGAGTTCAATCCACAGAGCCCACATAAAGAGTTGGGTGCAGAGGCATGCCATTTTAATGTCAGCTTCAGGGAGGTGGAGACAAGTGGGTCCTTGGGACTCACTGACCAGAGAGCTGGCCTAACCTACTTTGAGAGAACCTGTCTCAAAAAAGCCAAGTTGTGCATTGTCTGAAGAATGATAACCATGATTGACCTCTGAATTTTACATGAAGACACACACAAATGAGAGCGAGCGAGCAGCAACCTCTTTTCTGTATTGTCAGTATCCTATTTCACTGTCCCTCCCCATGTCACAGCCTAAGATGAACTATAGAACACATTTGTCAAATTTGTCATAGTCTAAACTTTAAGGAAGCTACAAAGAAGCTGAAACTCTATCAGAATACATCTTTGGACATTCGGAGAGAAGAGGGCTTATGGGACTTATGGGGAGGGGGGAACTGGGAAAGGGAAAATCATTTGGAACATAAAGAAAGAATATAGAAAAAAAATAGAACTTAATCTCTTCATCCTGGAGCAGAGTTTTGTAATTACTCAATAAATTAATAATGGAAAGTTACTAAAAGAATCACTCAGTAGAAGACAAAAAAGAGATATGCAACAGCTTACCTACCAACAATATACCCTGGCAAAGGAATCTATTTGAATGAAATGGTCACTGTGGGGTTAAAAGTGGAATACAATCAAGTCAACTCACAATATAGTGTTATGAAAAGGCAAATCTATGGCATTAGAATAAAACACATGTTTGAATGCAAATGTGCACTGAAACATGTTCAGTTACTTCTTATTCTCTTATCAGGAAAATCAAGCAGCCATTCTGAGCATTTCTTCTCAGAATATAAAGGCACAATAAGATGTCCAGAGCTGCATTCCTTTTTAAAGCAAACTAGGCCCAAAACACCAGAAGCAGCTATTTTTCTGGAATCAGTAGGAAAATAGACTAGGTTTATAGTCCAAGAATATATGAAAGTTCTTCCTTACCAAATGGGGGCCTTGAAGGATGGAATGAAGGGGAGGACATATATAAGACTTCACTAACTTCTAGGGTACCTGTGTGAAACTTCAGGTGAGATTGGTTGCACTTTGGAAAAGAAGACATTTGAAGGACTCTTCTGCAAATGTGCCCACATCTTAACTGCTAGTCTGGGAGTTCTAGGTAGAGGTGGTGACACCAAGACTACAGCAGGATGGGAAGGGAGGGATCATAATGTTCTGGGCCACTGCCCCTCCCCACACAGTGAGCATCCCTCTCATACTGACTGTCCTCTTCCTACTCTCCCCTTTTAGCCTCCTGGCTCCCTTGATGTTGTGAGTATGTGTGTCAGTGGGGAGAGAGGAGTTCACTATCCTAGTAAATTTTGGAGGGAACGAGAGTTGGGGAGGCTGCTTTCCAACACTAAAATTTCCATGGGGCAAAAAGTTTATTTCTTGGTGATAGTGTTACAATTTGCTAGGAGAATCAACTCTAAAATAATGCCTTTTAAAATTATGCATGTAAGATAATACTATATCGTACATGGATGAGTATAAAATATTTTGTACCTTTTGTACTGACACAAAAGGTACATTTTGTACCTTTTGGCTATTATGACAGACAGTAGGGACTATCTGAGGTTTTTGTTTTTGTTGTTGTGTTTGTTTGTTTGAGAAAGGGTTTCTCTTTGCAGCCCTGGCTGTCGTGTAACTCACTTTGCAGACCAGGCTAACCTCAAACTCAGAGATCTGTCTGCCTGTACCTCCTGAGTTCTGGGATTAAGCACACACACCATTATGCCTGGCTTATTCAGAGTTGTTTTTAATATTTACTGTAGTATGATTTTTTCTACATGATATTTGAAAAGCTAGTTAAAGTTCAATGTCAGATAAGACAACAGTAATAGAACTTTACAAATCTTTTTATGTTTACTCTTAAAATGGTATATATTTGGAGAGTTCATGCACCTATTTGTATGTGTAGAGTACAGGGGTTGAATGCGAGGCTTCTTCCTTTGTTATTACCCACTTTAAATTTTGAGACAGTGTCTCACTGAACTTTTGTGCATAGATTTAGATAGATCAGTTGGCCAGTGAACTCTGGAGATGTGCCTGGTTCTGTCTTACCAGCGTGGGGGTTATAGATGTGTACTTTAATGTAAATGTAGATGATGCATATTCAAATAACTTCAGAATCTCCAAAGCCTTGGTTACAATGATATATACCATACTACTATTACTGATCTTTTAAAAAAGTATTTAATAAAAATTTGTATACCTATAAATATAAATCCATTTACATATGTAATTTGATGTTTTTAAAAATAACCATGCTGTGGATATTGTGAATCCCCATCAAAATCCCAACTCAGTTTTTCACAGAGTTAGAAAGAGCAATTCTGAAATTCATCTGGAATAACAAAAAACCCAGGATAGCTAAAACTATTATCAACAGTAAAAGAACTTCTGGGG
>BDUI01012913.1:41795-55677 GCA_002335545.1 Apodemus speciosus | reverse complement strand
GCCAATGCAGGCAGGTTTGCGGCTGCACACAACCAATTTGTGGAAAATGTACAGATTAATTCTTAAGGGAAGTGCCTAGACATCCCTGTATGTTTTAGGGAGCAAAAGAAAAATGCTGACTTATCCAGTGACTTTAATAACTCACCATCACTTCTAGATTACCCATTATCTGACAGTAAGGACTGTTGCATTATTCACTATTACATATATAACAGAATCTACTCAAATCCAATGGATAATTTTAAATTGATATTGAGCAAGATAGAAAATTTCTTTAACTCCCCTAACTAGGAAACATAAAATTATTAACTTCAAATTCTGATACTTAGAATTTTGTTTAACTCTGAATATATTGGTAGTTATGATAAAGTTATAAATGGGCTCAGGGCTAGGCACTTTTGATATATCACCCTTCTGTTCTGTAATCGAGCAACTTTATATGTTGCTTGATAAATAACTGTTGAGAGGTATGCATGAACCTACCATCTCTGGTACCGGGGGACCACAGGTGACAGAAAGAGCAGGTGTTATCACGTAAGACATTGAGCAAAACCTTAAGGTCAGAATATAAAGTTATTAGTTATAACTTTTTTWAACTAAGGGACAAGTAACAGAATTATAAAAAATAAAAGTATGTGATTATTTATTGGCAATCAATTGATCAATTGCCACCCCGAAGTCTAAGAGTATCAGTAGATGAGACGCAGCAGGGRCATCTGTGTCCCTCATCTTCCTTGTTACACTTTCTTGAGAAGCAGAACAYTCAGTGGATTCTCAGAGACTTCTTAGCACCATGATTGCACCTTGAGATAAATGGGAGATAATTGGGGTTTCAGAAGTCAATCATTGTAATGCTGCTGCAGATGATAAGCCAAGGCAAATTCCCATCTCATTTGAATTCCGTCTGAGTGGTAATGTGCACACGAGGCCTGCTGTTGAGCTGGCTTTGTAGCAGTCCTGGCCAGTTCTGCCTTTTTCCAGCTGTCAGGTCAAGGACCTGATGGATGTATAATCAGCACCTCCTGTCCTTGGGACATTTCCCAGGTGGAGGTAGGGGGAAGGACCATCTAGGCCTCTCAGAACCCTTGGCAAGTAATTCTTGGCAATACGAAGAACGAATGGCTCTTTTTGGAAGGCTGTCTCCGTGTCAGAAATGGACAATGTGATTTCCATACTTTAKCTCATCTCCCACAAGTCCCAGGCATTGATTAGCAACTAAATGAAGGATTGAAACCCAGGCGAAAAGGCTCAGGTTGGAAATCTGGCCCCACTACTTAAAGCAATGAGAGCTTGGGTAAACCGTTTAACCTCTGTGTTTCCACTCCTTCCTGATYARAWGGAAGGGATGCATGTCCACCCTGTCAAGAAGAGCTTGACTTGTGGTCTCACGTCTGCCTTGGGTAGCCAGGGCACACCCGGCTGGGCTGGAGGGAGGGAAGCTCGTCTGGGATGGGTGGGTGCAGCCAGCATCTCGGTCTTCTGTGAGTTCCAAGGTAAAGGGCACACATACCCAGGAATCGCTTTGGAGAACTGGCTYGGCTCATTGAAAGGACAAAGGCTATTTAAGCCTTTGGTGGGGTAAATGGGGCTACTGGGTGAGTGAACATTATCGGCAGGGCCAGATTACTGGGGATGCCTCATTTGCATAAGGAGGAGTTCCAGGTACTACTGGGCCTGACTTTGCAAGGGGAAAGGACATTTAACCTGGCTCCCAACTCTGTGGTGAGCCACCTCCAGTGAGGTAAGGCTCTAGGGCACAGGGCTACGTTTGCCAGAGCATCGGGCCCCTGGACAGGGGTATCAATCCTACCTCTGCCAATCTCAGGATAAGGTTTCTGGGGTTTGGANGTGAAGTAACCCAGTCTCAAAAGAATACCCAAGGAATGCACTCACTGATAAGTGGATATTAGCCTAGAATCTTGGAACACCAAAGACACAATCCACCTGCCAAATGCTGTCCGACAAGAAGAAAAGAGTGGAGCCAGGTTCTGGAAAGGCCTAATGCAGCAGTGTAGGGGAATACCAGAACAGGGAAGTGGGAAGTGGTGAATAGGGGACCAGGGGGAGGGAAAAAGACATATGGGGCATTGGGGGAGGGCAGGGAAGCCAGGAAAAGGGAAATGAAATGTAAATAAAGAATATATCCAATAAAAAATTAAAAAAAAATCAGGTCCTACTACAAAAGCCTATACTCAACAGCACTGGAGAATTTGGCGGCAATGGACAATTTCCTAGACAGATACCAAGTACCAAAATTAAATCAGGATCAAATTCATCATCTAAACAGTCCCATAACCCCTAAAGAAATAGAAGTGGCCATTGAAAGTCTTCCCTCCAAAAAAAGCACAGTGAACAGTTGGTTTTAGTGCAAAATTCTATCAGACCTTCAAGGAAGTCCTAACACCAATACTCTTCAAACTATTCTACAAAATAGAAACAGAAGGAACACTACCCAACTCATTCTACGAAGCCACAATTACACTAATTCCAAAACCACACACAGATCCAACAAAGAAAGATAAATTCAGGCCAATTTCCCTTAGGAACATCGATGCAAAAATACTCAATCAAATTCTTGCCAACCGAATCCAAGAACACATCGTTTGATCATTCACTATGATCAAGTTGGCTTCATCCAAGGGATGCAGGGATGGTTCAATATATGGAAATCCATCAATGAAATCCACTACATAAACTAACTCAAAGAAAAAATTGCGTGGTCATTTCATTAGATGCTGAAAAAGCTTTTGACAAAATTCAGCATCCTTTGATGCTAAAAGTCTTGGAAAGAACAGGAATTCAAGGCCCATACCTAAATAGTAAAAGCAATGTACAGCAAACCAATAGCCAACATCAAACTAAATGGAGAGAAACTTGAACCAATCCCACTAAAATCAGGGACTAGACAAGCCTTCCCTCTCTCTCCATATCTTTTCAATATAATACTTGAGGTACTATCTAGAGCAGTTAGACAACAAAAGGAGGTCAAAGGGATACAAATTGGAAAGAAAGAAGTCAAAACGATCATTATTTGCAGATGATATGATAGTATACTTAAGTGACCCAAAAANGTGAGGTAAGGCTCTAGGGCACAGGGCTACGTTTGCCAGAGCATCGGGCCCCTGGACAGGGGTATCAATCCTACCTCTGCCAATCTCAGGATAAGGTTTCTGGGGTTTGGATATGCCTCTACCCGACTCTTGCTCTAGGCCTGTTCCTCCCAATCCTACAGCCCCCTTGTCTCACAAGTACTTAAATATAGCACCTCATTATTACTGCTGTTGCCAGTTTTTCTTATTTCTCTTTTAGAGATGAAACAATTTAGTAACCCCGTATGGTTTGGTCAGTGTCATATACCGGTGAGGGGCTGCGAGCACTGACCTGTGCATATCTGTCCRGCGAAATCCTTTCGAGTATGCGCAGTAGACCACAATGGCAGCATTGCCAGTCARGGGTTGGGGTGAGGGCGCTCCGGCTGCACCGCCCAGCACATCTGGTTAGAACCCCGGTTCTTCTGTGTCGTCTGTGAGTCGTTGGAGAAATTTTTACTTACATTTATATGCTGTTCCTCCATCACTAAAATTAGCATAATATCCCATTTTTAGGWTGTAAGGAAGATTAGAGATAGTGAATATTTACAGCATTGGTCCTTAACAAATACTYGAAAGCAGCTGTGTACGTATTACAGGCTCGCATGGTGTATTATGATRAGTAGAGTAGGAATAACAGTGTGTGACAGTTTAATAGAATACAAGTAATTTAGCTCGTTTTCATAAATAAAATATGGCGTGCGCAGGCGATGGAATATTACCAAACCTTTAAAAAGTAAGGCTTTTGAGTAAGGCATTTGGTACACAGCTTAGATGAGCCTTTGGGGAATTGCACTCAGTGAAACGAGCCAGGCACCAAGGGATAAAAGCCGCATAGTTCTGTTAAAATAAAGTGCCCAGAGCCATCAGATTTGGATAGACAAAAAGCAGCGTGACAGAGGAGAGCAGAGAATGGGGGATTGAGAGTTTCGCTTTGGGAAGATGGACACGATCTGGACACATACAGCGGTGATGRTTGCACCATAGTGGGATGCTTTTTAACGCTGCCAAACTGCACACTTCGACACAGTCAGTGCRGGGGCYTYTATGTTAGTCATATTTYGCTACAATGAGAGAGATGGAGGAAAGCAATGTAACGTAAGGGGAGGGGAGCAACTGTTGGACGTGTTAAATCACCGCCACTCTTGGGTCCAACTCACCCTCCCTCAGCAACTGGTTGACATTTTGTGTTGCGTTTCACCCAGAAACTGCACACATCTTTACATTTTGTAAGAATTAGACGGCGCTCACGACGCCTCTTACCCACGATGCAYGACTTTGAGTTGGCAGGTGAGCATTAACCACTGTGGCTATCATTCTGACAGTGCCATCCCAAGTAAYGCTGCTGGGGACAGCAAGAGGACATTTTTATTATACACATTACCTTGGAATAACAGTTTTGCCAGGAAATTTGACGCAGCGCGCACACAGTGTACAACAGAAAGAAGCCAAGCTCAAGGCTGTCAGTCAAGTGCACTGCACACGAGGTGCATCAGAAGAGCCGGGATGCAAGGATGTAATTAACTATGAAGGTCGTCCTTCACCGGCGTGTTTTCCAGAACAAAGCTGCTCTTGGTTATTTAGCCTACTGTATTTACACCTCACATTCCCACTTTTATAAGCCTCCCTCTCCATGTGGTATTTAGAAATCCTGTAAGGCATTATGTTAAAAGATACGGTCTATGATGTTTAAATTGCTCTACTCCAAACTCAACTCAGAATCAGTCTGAATTTCGAACCACAGCAGCTGACATCAAAACNGAGAAATCCTACATCCGATAAACAACTTCAGCAAAGTTGCTGGTTATAAAATCAACTTAAGCAAGTCAATAGCCTCCCTATATTCAAAAAATAAGCAGGCTAAGAAAGAAATTAAGGAAATGACATCCTTCACAATAGCCACAAAATATATAAAGTATCTTGGTGTGACTCTAACCAAACAAGCGAAAGATCTGTATGACAAGAACTTCAGGTCTGTGAAGAAGGAAATTGAAGAAGACCTCAGAAAATGGAAAAATCTTCTATTTTCATGGATTGGCAAGATTTATATACTTAAAATGGCCATCTTGCCAAAATCATTATACAGATTCAATGCAGTCCTCATTAAAATCCCAACTGAGTTCTTCATTGAGTTAGAAAGAGCAATTCTCAAGATCATCTGGAATAACAAAAAACCCAGGAGATTTAAACTATTATCCATAGTCAAAGAACTTCTAGGGGAATTAGTATCCTGGACCTCAAGCAATACTACAGAGAAATTGTGTTAAAAACTGCATGGTATTGGTAAATCAATGGAATAGGATTGAAGACCCAGAACTAAACCCACACACCTATGGTCACTTGATCTTCGACAAAGGAGCTGAAAACATCCAGTGAAAAAAAGATAGTCTTTTCAACAAGTGATGCTGGTTCAATTGGATGTCAGCATACAGAAGAATGCAAACTGGTCCATCTGTATCTCCTTGTACTAAGCTCAACTCCATGTGGATTAAGGACCTCCACATAAAACCAGACACACTGAAACTAATAGAAAAGAAATTGGGCAAGACCCTTGAGAACATAGGCACAGGGGAAAAGTTCCTGAACAGAACACCAATAGCTTATGCTCTAAGATCAAAAATTGATAAAGGGGACCTCATATAATTACTAAGTTTTTCTAAGGCAAAGGACACAGGCAAAAGGACAAAACAGCAACCAACAAATTTGGAAAAGATCTTCACCAACCATACATCTAAAGGAGGGCTAATATCCAATATATACAAAGAACTCAAGAAGTTAGACCCCAGAAAACCAAATAACCCTATTAAAAATNATTTAGAAATCCTGTAAGGCATTATGTTAAAAGATACGGTCTATGATGTTTAAATTGCTCTACTCCAAACTCAACTCAGAATCAGTCTGAATTTCGAACCACAGCAGCTGACATCAAAACCTCTTCCCCTCTTCTCCCCTTTCAATTACTATAATGTTAAATTTGGGGAAATTTTTTAATATACCCAGAAAGTCTTGGATGTCTCTGTATTCTTTCTGTTTTATGATATTATGTGATAGTTTTCTCAATTAAGATAATCCTGGCCAGGTCTATAAAAATGAACATCATAACCATTTTAAATGTATGGTTCAATAATGTTTAAGATATCGATTATGTGTATGTCAAAACACACAGACACACACACACACACACACACACACACACACACACACACTTACTTTCAGAACCCTTTTCAGCTTTGAAAGTGTACTCTCTCCAGCAGGATGGAGTCATAAGATGACTCAGAGGTTGAGAGCACTTGCTGCTCTTCCAGAGGACCTCGCCTTGATTTCCAGTACTCATATCCAGCGGCATAAAACTGTGTGTAGCTTCAGCTCCAGGACACCCAGGGCCCTCTTCTCTCTTCTGCAAGCACCTGCAGACACACAGACACACACAGACACACACACAGACACACACACACTTCTGCAGGCCCCTGCAGACACACGGACACACACATGCACAAAAACTAAAAATAAATATTTGGAAAAAAGTGCAAAGAGAATACATCACCGGTCCTGGCAACTGTTTCTCTCTTTCCTCTGTGATTTTTGCTCATTTGGTGTTGTGGGACAGGGCCTCGCTGTATAGCTGAAAGTGCCCTCAAAGTCCTGCCTCTGCATCCTGAGTGGTAGGATTACAACCATGCACCACTGCACTGGCTGTCTCTAGGACTTCTGACCGCTCCGGGGACCTCAGTTAAGTGACATCATATGTAGTCAAGCTTTTGTACCCAGTTGGTGTCTCTAGGCATCGTGTTCTCAATAGTCACACGTGTTGTAAGGRATGCCAACGTTTCCTGCCATTTGAAGGCTTAGCAATGTTCTGCTTAATGCCTTTACCACACTCTGCTTACGCCTTCATCCATTGCTGAGCGCTAATGTGACCAGCGCTGTTCTAAACCTGTGTACACAGACCTCTTGCATTTCTTGCTCTCTGTTAGTGTAGCTGTTCATTCACAAGTGGGATCACTGGGACATATGGTAATCTACCGTTGATTGATTGAGGAATACCTCACTGCGTTTCACAGTGCATTATTATTATTATTATTATTATTATTATTATTATTATTATTTTGCATTTCTACCAATGGTGTGTAAGAGTTCTAGACTCTCCAAATCTTTGAAGAATTCCTGTGTTCTATCTTTATTAGCAACCCAGGATTCCAAGGAATGTTGTCTTATTCTGTTTAATTTGCCTTTTTTCATGACTAGTAGTGTTGGGTGTCTTTTCAGGCACACGTTAACTGTCTATTTTTGGAGAGATGTCTACTCAAGTGCTTTACCCACTTTTAAGAATTTGTCATTGTTGAGGTTTAGAAGTTCTTCGCAAAGTCTAGATATTAATTTGTAAATTTTGTCTCCNAAAATGTGGTATATTTACACAATGGAATACTACTCAGCAATTAAAAACACCGAAATCATGAAATTTGTAGGTAAATGGTTGGAACTAGAAAATATCATACTAAGTGAAGTAACCCATTCACTAAAAAACACACATGGAATGCAATCACTGATAAGTGGATATTAGCCCCAAAGCTCTGAATACCCAAAACACAACCCACATATCAAATCATTCCCAAGATGATGGAAGGAGAGGGTCTGGGTCCTGGAAGGGTTTGATGCAGCATTGTAAGGGATTGCAAGGACAGAGGAGTGGGAGGGAGTTGATTGGGGAACTGTCATAGGGAAGAGGACTTATGGAACCTAGGGGGAGGGGGGTACCGGGAAAGGGAAAATCATTTGGAATGTAAACAATGAATATAGAAAATTAAAAAAAAATGACAAATGGGACCTCATAAAAATTGCACAGCTTCTGTAAGGCACAGGACACTGTCAATAGAAGAAAACAGCAACCAACAGAATCAGAAAAAATCTATACCAATCCTATATCCGATAGAGTGCTAATATCCAATATATAAAAAGAACTAAAGAAGTTAAACTCCTTAGAACCAAATAACCCTATTAAAATGTGGCATAGAGCCAACCAAACAATTCTGAACTAAGGAATGCCACATGGCTGAGGAACAGCTAAAGAAATGTGCAACATCCCTAATCATCAGGGAAATGCAAATCAAACAACCCTGAGATTCTAACTCACACCAGTCAGAATAGCCAAGATCAAATCTCAGGAGACAGGAGCTGCTAGAGAGGATATGGATAAAGAGGAACATTCCTCCATTGCTTGTGTGATTGCAAGCCAGTAAAACCACTCTGGAAATCAGTCTGTTGGTTCCTTAGAAAATTGGATATAGCACTACCTGAGGACCCCGCTATACCAGTCCTGGGCATATACCCAGATGATGCTCCAACATGTAATAAGGACACATGCTCCACTAAGTTCATAGCAGCCTTATTTATAATAGCCAGAAGCAGGAAAGAACCCAGATGTCACTTAACAGAGGAATGGATACAGAAAATGTGGTACATTTACACAGTGGAGTACTACTACTCAGCTATGAAAATCAATGAATTCATGAAATTTTTAGGCAACTTTATGAAGCTAGAAAATATCATCTTGAGTGAATTAAACCAACCATAAAAGAACACATATGGTATGCACTCACTGATAAGTATTAGCCCCAAAGCTCAAAATACCCAAGATACAACTCACAGACCACATGAAGCTTAAGAAGAAGGAAGACCAAAGTGTTGATACTGTGATCTTTACTGGAAAGTGGATCAAAATACCCATGGCCTACAGCCAACCAATAGACTGAGCATAAGGTTCCCAGTGGGGTGGCCAGAGAAAGGACCCAAGGAGTTGAAGAGGTTTTCAGGCCCATAGGAAGAAAAATAATATGTACCAACCAGTACTCCCAGAGTTCCCAGGGACTAAACTACCAGCCAAAGAGCACACATGGAGGGACCCATGCCTCCAGATACATATGTTGTATAAGATGTCCATTTCAGACATCAATGAGAGGAGAGATCATTGGAGCTGTGAAGGCTCGATTCCTCAGGAAATCAAGTCAGGGAATTGGGGGGAGGATGATCAGGGGAGGTGGGATGGGATAGGGGATTTTTGGAAGGGTAATGCCAAAAGGGGATACCATTTGAAATGCAAATAAAGCAAATATCTACTAAAAGAAGAGAGGGACACATGAACATAAGATATTATCAACTCAGGGACACATTATAAGTGTAAATATCAACAAGATGACACATGACTAAGTGTGAATATCAACAAGAAGATAAATTTACACTTGTGCACATCAACATTGGGATACATGAACAATTATGAATATCAAAATGGGAACATCTAACCAAGTAAGAACAGCAACACGAAGATATATGACCAAGTGAGAATATCATTACAGCAATACATGACCAGGTGTGAATATCAGCATGGGGATACATGACAAATTGAGAGTAGCAATATGTGTATACATAACCATGTGTGAATATCAAAATGGGGACACATGAACAAGTGATAATAGTAACACAACAATACATGAGTAAGTGTGAATATAAAAACTAGCATACATGACCACAAGTAGATATCACCATGGATATATATGACCAAGTGTGTCTATTACCACTGAGATACATGCCCAAATGTGAATATCACCACAGGGACACATAACCAAGTGAGAATATCAACAGTGGTTAAAATACCAAGCATGAATATCAACACATCGATACAGGACCAAATGTGAATATCAAAATGGGGACACATAAACTAGTACAATAGCAACAAGGCAATACATAACCAAGTGAGAATATCAACATGGAAATCCATGACCAAGTGTAAATTTCAACATGGGGACACCTGATCAAGTGAGACTATCAGGAGTGGATAAAATACCAAGTATAAATATCAAAACAGTGATACATGACTAAATGTGACTATCAAAATGGAAACACATGAACAAGGCAATATATAATCAAATGAGAATATCAGCATGTCAATACATAACCATGTGTGAATATCAATAAGGGGATAAATGAACAAGTGTAAATTTCAATACAGGGATACATATTCAAGAAAGACTAGCAACACAGGGATACATGGCCAAGTGTGAATATGAACACTGGGATATATGACAAAGAGTGACTATCAACACAGGGATATATGACCAAGAGTGAATATCAACATGAGGATACTTGCCAAGTGTGAATATAAACACTGGGATTAATGACCAAGTGGGAAGAGCATCACATCTATACATGAACAAGTAGAACTATCATAGCAGCAATACATGAACAATTGTGAATATTAAACTGGGGACACATGACCACATGAGAACAGCAACACAGAGATACATGATCAATTGTGTACATCACAACTGGAATTCATGAACAAGTGTCAATAACAACATTGGAATATATGACCACGGGTGAGTATCAATGTGGAGGTACATGAGCAAGTATGAATAGTAACATTGTCAAACATAAGCACATGAGAATATCAAGATGAGAGTCCATAACCAAGTGTAAATACCAATACAGGGGCATCTGATCAAGTGAGAATATCAAAAGTCGGTTCAAGTCAAAGTGTGTATATAAACACTTTGATACTTGACCAAGTGTTAATATTAATATGGGGACACATAACAGAGTGAAAATATTAACAAGGAGATACATAACCACGTGAGACTATAAAGAAGAGGGTACATGAACAACTGTGAATATTAACATAGTGACATCTGACCAAGAGAGAATAGGAACACAGGGAAATAGGACCACATTTGACTATCAACATATGGATACGTGACCAAGTATGAGTATCAACACTGTGATACTTGAACACGTGTGAATATTTTCATGGGGATACTTACCAAGTGTGAATATCAACAGAAGGAAACATGACCAAGTGCAAAATCAACACTGGTATAAATAAACCACATGTGAATATCAACAAGAAGATACATTACCAAGTTTTATATCAATATAGGCATACATGAGCAAGTGAGAATAACAATGTAGGTATAAGTGACCGAGTGTGAATATCAACAGTGGAATTCATGACCATGAGTGTATATCAAAATGGGGACACATGACCAAGTGAAAATGCAGCACAGTGATACATGACCAAGTGTAAATAGCAAATCTTGGATACCTCAATAAGTGTGGATATCAACATGGTGATATATGATCAAGTGAGAATATCATCACTGAGATATATAACATGTTTGAGTAGCAATGTAGGTATACCTAAACAAGGGAGAATATCAACATGAAGATTTATGATAAGGTGTGAATATAAACACGGGGATACATAACCAAGTGAGAAGAGGAAAATGGGGATATATGACCAATGTGAATATGAACATGAGGATGCATGAACAAATAAGAATATCAATATAGGGATACATGACCAAATGTAAATTTTAACAAAGGGATACATGAAAATGTGTGAAAATCAACATGGGAACACATGTCCAAGTGAGAATATCAACATGGGGATACATGACCAAGTGAGAATATCAACATGGGGATATATGACCAAGTGTGAATTTCAACACTGGGATACATGACCATGTATAAACATCAACATGGGCAGTTATGGTCTAGTGAGAATAGCAACACAGGAATACATGTCCAAGTATGAATATCAAGACTGGAATATATGAACATGTTTGGATATCAATATAGGGATATATGATAAAAAGTGTCTATCAACACTCAGATACATGGCCAAATATGAATATCAAAACAGGGAAACATGACCAAGTGAGATTATCTGCATGGAAATCCATGACCAAATGAAAACATCAACATGGAAACACATGACCAAGTGTGAATATCAACAGAAGGAAATATGACCAAGTGTGAAATCAACACTAGTGTACATGACCACATGTGAATATCAACAAGGAGATACATTACAAAGTGGGAATATCTTCATGGGGATAAATGATTAAGTGAGAATATTAACAGGGTATAGAAGACTACATTGGAATATCAAAAATGGGATATATGGCAAAGTGTGAATATCAAAATTGGAACACCTGACCAAGTGAAAACATAGGCAGGAGGATACATGACCAAGTGTGAATATCAATTGTGACCAAGGGTAAATATTAAAACTGCAATACATGACCAAGTATGGATATCAACATGGGAATACATGATCAATGTGAATATAAAAACAGTTATAAATGACCAAGTGTGAATATCAACATGGAGATACATGACAAAGTATGATTATCAACATGGGGAAACATGTAAAAGTGTAAATATTAGCACAGTGATACATGACCAAGGATGAATACCAACAAAGGAATTCATGATTGAGTGTGAATATAAATATTGGAATATATGTCCAAGCAAGAATAGAATACAGTGGAAAATGACCAAGTGTGAACACCAATATGGATGCAAATGATTAAGGGAGAATAGCAACATGGGAGTACACAACAAAGTATGAATATCAACACTGGGATATATTACCAAGTGTGGATATCAACATGGGGATATATCACTAAGTGTGACTATCCACACAGGTATACATGACCAAGTGTGATGATCAACATAAGGACATATAACAAAGTGAGAATATCAGCATAGGACACATGAACAAGTGTCAATATCAACATGGGGGACATGACCAAGTGAGAATATCAACAGTTGGATTAAAAAATAAGTGAAAATCAACACAGCAATATGAAAACAAGTGTGAATATTAAAATGGAGATACATGATCAAGTGAGAATAGTAACATAGGGTAACATGACCAAGCAAAAATAGAATCATGGATACACATGCCACGTGTGAATATCAACATAGGGTCACATGATCCAAGTAAGAATATTAACATTGGGATCCAAGAGAAAGTGTGACTATCAAAACAGTGATATATATCCAAGTGTAAATATCACCATGGGGATACATGAACAAATGTGAATATAAACATGGGGTCACAGGACCAAGTGAGAATAGCAACACAGATATGCATGATTAAGTTTGTATATCAACAATGAGAAACATGACCAAGTGCAGATATCAACATTGGGATATAAGGCCAAGTGTGACTATCGACTCTGAGATACATGACCAAATGTGAACATCAACATGGGGACACATAAACATGTGAGACTGCCAACATGGGGTTCAATGAGCAAGTGTCAATATCAATACTGGGAAAGATAGCCAAGTGAGAAGAGGAACACGGGATACATGACCAAGTGTGAATATCAACACAGGGAATCATGACCTAGTGTGAAGATAAACACGGGGGCCTGTAGTYATGTGAAAATATCAACACAGTTATCCATGAGCAAGTATGAACAACAACAGGTAGATACAAGGCTGAGTATGAATATCAACACTGGGATACATGAACAAATGTGAATTTTTATACAAGGATACATGACCAAGTATGAACATGAACATAGGGATACATAACCAAGTAAGAATATTAACACTGGGAACAATGAACAAGTGTGAATATCACATAACAAAGTGAGGAGAAGAACACAGGGATACATGACCAAATATAAATACAAACTGGATGAAAGAAGGCCAAGTACAAATATCAACACTAGGATACATGACCATGTGAGAATTTAAACATAGGAATAAATGAGCAAGTGTGAATATGAACATGGGGTATATATCACCAAGTTATAATATCAACATGGCAATACATGACTACATGTGAATATCAACACAGCAATACATGACCATGTGTGAATATCAAAAATGGGGATACATGACAGACAGCTAACAGCTAAGGCCAGGTATGTGAACAGAGTCCAAGTCTAACATCGCCTATCCCGTCAGGCTCTTGCCTGCATCCAGAGCCTGAACAGCTCGCG